>RCUC01039047.1:0-15121 GCA_003697995.1 Taxidea taxus jeffersonii | reverse complement strand
TGTCTGTGGGATATTGGAAAATGTGAAAGGAATAGCTTTGTATTAAAGAAATAGCCTGGATAAAATAATAATAACAATGGCAACAAATATAATAATATCAATAATGATATTATCAGGCATTTAAAAAAATTCAAACCCTTGATTGCACCGACCATTCTTACTGCATTGTGGGTTACTGTATTAAATCAGATATAAGAAAACACATCATGCAACATTTGGAACAAGAATATCACATCCTTTCAATTATAGCAACATTCATTGGATTGAGCCCATAAGGTGGGTAAAATTGTTCCCCCAAACCATTGCTTTAAAAAACCCCTCCACTGATTTATGCATTTCATCTACTCTAATTATCATCATAGCTAGAAATGGCATCCCTTCACATTTAATGAAATAGTCTGTTCAGACAGCTGTCCAGTTTCTTCAAATTCCAGTCATCTATCACCTGAATCTTTATGGAGTAGCATGTGTTATTAGCCCATTGCTTACAGGCTACCTGGTTTTGTGACTTCAAACTATAACTGTTAGACAAAGGGCAATATCACATTGTGCTCACATTTTTCTGCATAAAATTAATGAACTATATATGGACGGAAGGCTTCAATTCAATATGGCCAAGTATCCATGAGATACAAGTGAATTGTGGGGCAGGTGAGGCAGTTTTGTTCACAGAGTTGACATGCAAGAAACATCTGTGGAGCAAACACCTGACCTCCATCAATCCATTGCCTATAGATTCTGAGAGAAAATGAGAGGTTAATTATTCATCTCATGTAAAAGAAGAAAAATGAAACCAACCTAGGCAAGGCAGGAATGTCTTTTCAAAGGAAAGGCATCTGGTTGTCTAAGATCATGGCTTTAGAAGGAATAGTGCATAGTAGAGTCATAAACTTTCCATAAATGGTCAGCTGGAGAAATGCCAACAGAGGAGAGATATGGGAGTATGTTTCTTCTACATGACAAAGTCCTATTAATATTACAGGATTCTAATCATATAAAGAAGAAATATGCTTGCACATATGCATAATTTATGGATAAAAATTGGCACTATTACTGGTGTGAAATTTTGGAGGGTATTGTTGAATAAAAAGGATGCAAAAGCTTACTAATTTTTAATTATTTCTTATAAAAGGAACATATGCTTGTTGTAAACAAAGGCATACATAGTTGCAAAGGGAGAGAAGAAAGATCTAAAATAAAAGTTAAATACTTTCTTTATCTGCTCCTGCTCACATTCTTTCTCCCCAGAGGTAACTAATGTTAATGGATATACAACTGTTCAGACTCATCTGTAAACACATACAAACAGATATCTATATAGACATGTTTAAGAGTGGGATTAAGATACATATTGTTCTGCAGTGTGCTTTATATAATAATCAATTGTGACATGTATTGGCCCTTCATCACTGTCAGTGCACATACAGATAGCTCATTTCTTAAATGGTTTGCTTTTATTCCAAAGAATAGATGAAACCAATTATTTAATGCTTTGTCTATTGATGGACATTTATGTAACATCAACACTTGTATGACTATTTCTATGGCAAGATAATAACCAGAACAATAATAATAGCGATCACTGCAACAGTTGACTATTTCACATTCTTACTATGTACGAGGCACTATGCTAAATGCTTTCTGTGCTTAGTCTTCTTAACAATTCTTTGGGGGCAAGTATTCTAGTTGCTCCCTTCAGATGGTAAAAGGAGACTAGAAAAGGTGCCATAAGTTGTCCATGTCACACAATCAGTCCTCAGCACAACTATGATTTGGACCTAAGTTTGTCTGTACCAATGCCTAGATTATTAGATATGACATAAAACTGTCCTTTTAAAAAATTAAGAAGAAATAATGAGGAAAAGGACATGCCTATTTAAACTTTCACAGCATACTGATTCAGTTTGTGTACACTCAAATATTTAGTGTATTAACTATACATATGTAATAATAATCTCATAATATGTAAGATCACCTATTAATTTAGAAATTTGAATTTTTTCACTGGCATTTCACAAAGCAATTTTGGAAGAGCTCATCTTGAGCATCATTTACACCAGCGTCTTTAAAACAACCAGAACCACTTTTGAACTGTCTTGGTTTTCAGCACATAACCTTTTTACTTCCATTTAAGTTGTGGGAGACCTGAGACTTTTTGAAAGTAATGTGAATTTGTCCCTGATAATTTTATCCTTAGCTCAAAGTAGTCACTCCCATGATATTAGAAATATTTGTTTGTTTGTTTCCCATTCTACTTATAAGTTTATACTTGCTTTCTGAAATGAATCATTTACTGGATTATCTTTTAATAAGTAATATGCAATCTCTTTTGACAAAATTACATATAGACTAGTATAATGTTAAGTGCCTTAATTTTTATTTTGCTCAGGCAGCTGTAGGGAAAGGTTCCTAGGTTTAGCAATAAGTCTACTAGATCCAGAGGAAGGTCAAATGACTGTGTGCCTGGGCACGCACACACAAAAACACACACATGCACACACTGAGAATCAAACCAGATCAAAACAAAACAAAAATCCTGTCTAGACAAGTGGACAGAGTTATCATATCTAAACTTGTTTGCTAGGATGTAAACAAGGAAAAAAAGTAAAATCATATTTAACAATTAGTTTACTAGATCACAAAATATTTACTTACTGAACTACTGGTTTAAATGGATTAAAACATCATTAGTGTATTGATCACTTAGAGATTTGGATCATAAGCAACAGAGAGCCAGTATGACAATTTGGGCATAAAAGTAGTTTATTACAAGATAGAAAACAGCTCATACAATCTTCCTTTGGGCTGGAGATCCCAGCTTGGAGGTCATGTCGCTAGGGGAAAAGCAAGTCTACAGATCACACTGTGGGACTAGTCCTGTGATAATTCCATTGTCAACACCAATGGGCATAGACTCCATACTTCACTTCAGCTGTGCTTGACCTTGGCCCTACTGCCTCCAAAAACTGGGTAAGGACACCATAGTTAATGCTATTTATGCCAGATTGGATTTCTATGTAATCTCTATTTCTTTATGACATTGGCTTTCTGATCAAAGTCCAGGTAAGCTAGTCTGATCAGCAGAATTTAGATCATCTGTCCAGGCTGCGAGAGGGAAATTGAGAAGTCTGGTATGTGTCATTCTCTTGATTCTTTGATTCACATGTTCATGAATGAAAAAGTGGTCCTGGGCAGGAGCTGGCAAAATAATGAAATATAGTCTCTGCTGTCCCTGAGCTGAAGAGTCTTACTATATTATCTTTTCTGTGCTATAATTTTGTCATTTGGAAAAAATGACTGTTTATTGAACCCCCAAATATTTTTCCCTAGTAAGGATATTCATTCCCTTAAAATTCTGAAAATAATTAATTTTAGACCAGCTTACATATGATTTCCAAGGTAGTTACAATAGAGAAGAGATTGTCTTTAAACCACTTGACGAAAAGGTCGTATAAACATTGGCTCATCAGTCTCATGAAGGAATTCCATTTCCTACACCAGAACTGGCACCGATTTTGTGAGAGTGAAGTGCTCCTATATATACTGTATCAAGCTTTTTATAATCATAATATTTAGAACGTCTGTGGCGCTCTCCCCCTTAAAAGTACTTTAACAAACATTAGCTATAATTGTAAAGAGCTTTAGGATCCTTAGGGATGAAGAGTATTGTATAAACGTGCCATGTAACCATGCCTATTCCTTCTGTACATTGCTGCATAAATTATCAGAAAATGAGTAAATGGATTTCAGTCTCATGCATTTGAATGTTAATTGGGAAGAAAAATCTTCTTTCACCGGTTTGGAGATGACAATTATATCACAGTCTATTTGCTTTAGCAGGTATTCACTCTTTGTTAATCTTGACAGATTATAACCTCAGGTACGCTCTGTGTCTGGAAGTCTTTGTGTGTATCTTGACACAAGGTTTAGTGTCAATTCCCATGTTCAGTCTGCTGTGAAGACATTCTACAGTATCTCTGGCCTCACTATATATCACTCTTGTACATGTACCTAGATTCTGCTGAAGCAGAGAATCTAATCCAAGTGGTTATTACTTCGCTGAGCAGCCATAATGCTCTGTGAATTTTGTTATTGTTTGGTGAGGGATTTTGAAAAAGAAATTTAAAATAGTACGTTAACAATTTTTCTAAAATATCAAATTCTTACACTTCTATTGAGCGACAAGTTTGTTAACAGTTATTTCTTGGTAGCATACCAAGTACATGTTGCTGATCCCTGATGTTTAATTCTCATTCCAGGAAGCTTAATTTTTAAACCATAGCACTTGGTATTTTAGCTTCTCTGAGTTTTTCCAGGCATAAAACGAAATCAAATAAATATAAGGCTTGCCTATTTTAAAATGATTTTTAAAAATTTCAGAAGGACTATTAATCTTCTTGCCTAGAATTCTGATACTCACAAAACCACTGTAATTAATCCTTTTTAACATCTCTCCATTTCATCCTTTACTTTGTATATTGATTAATGCTAGTATTTTACCCAGTACGGACTTCCAACCATATCATGTTTCCAACATGAGTCAAGAAATTCAGTTCTATTTTATTTAAACAAGGGTAAGAATCCTCTCACTGTAAAGTGCTTGAATCTGAAACTTTTTTGGAACCATTTGGGCTCTTGCAAATTAACATCCCTGATATTCACCCTGGCTTTTGGTCCTTTATTTATAGAGCAGTTCCAAAGTCAGGCAGAGCCTGTGGATGAGTGAAGCAGGCATGGCATAACACAACTGGCATTGGTAGTGGTATCTGCTATTTGAAGCTAATGGTGGCTAATGGAGATTACTGTCACATATGAAAGTGGATTTTGAGCCACTACAGCTTCTAATTCATCAGGGAGCCTAGAAATCTAGAATTCTGAAATAATGACAACTAATTTAGATAGAAAATAATAGCACTGCCCAAACACTTCTACAGACCAGATTTGGTCTAAGATGGGCAACAACCTTGGGTTTCCTTGCTTTCCTGCCTTCTGGCATGACAGGCAGTGCCTTCACCTCCATTACAGCTTTGACACTACACTTTCTTTTGAAGGGTTCCTTCTGGATTCCCTTGCTGGCTCTGCTTGAGCCCAGAGATTCCCCACTCTGGCACTCCCCTTCTTGTGATGCAACCCTACAGGCTCATCCTAGCCTGATGAGACCCCCCACATAGCCACCACTTTAGTTTAAGCAGGCAGCCCTTGGTGCTTGTGCTATTAGGACAGTCTTCAAACTATTCACTTTGTCTTTAGTTTCTCTCTACTTTAACATAACCGTCCTACAAGTGACAGATTAATCTTCCCCCATATAGTGGCTTTCATTGTATTACTATCTTGCTCAAAAGCCTTTAATTGCTTTGCATTTCATAGAAGAAGAGATTTAAAATCTCACATTAATAAATTCTAGTCCATCACAAGGGCTTACCATGGCCCAATCACTGTAACTAAGTGCTTTACATGCATTATCTCATTTAATTATTGCATTGAGTTAGATATTATTACCCTTATTCTATGGATGAAGAAACTGAGGCTAATCTCCCATTGACCTCATTTTATGTAATGAAAAAAAATAGATAATTCTACAATGGCCTGAAATCATATGTTTAAAAAAAAAAAAACCAAAACTCCATTCCTATTACAGCTCTGTCGATTATTGGCTAGGTACCTTTTAGAGACTTACATAAACTCTCCAAGTCTTATCTTCATCATCTAGGAAAGAGAAAAACAATACCTGTCCCTCAAGGTTATTTAGGATAAAATTAAACGGTTTAAGTATAGTACTCTACCAAGGAAGGTTGACATTATTAGCTTAAAATATACTCAAACTTTTGCATTTCCCATTAAATTAAAAGTTTAAGAAGAATACTCAGTTAAATGTATAATGATGGAACTGAAATTGCTGAATAATATGACTTCAAATGACCATGTAGGCTCCTTTTTCACTTATTCATTCAACATATACATTTGTTGAGGTCATGGTATATGCCAGATACTACATACATGGGAGAGGCAAACATGAAGGTTGACTTCCAGGTTTATGTCATAAAAATCAGAGGGAGAAGAGGAGCAGGTTTATGGAGGGTAGGAGGGAGAATGAATGCAGTTGTGAAGCTGTTATTCTTTGTGATACCTCAGTTGAAATCTAAGGGAACTAACTCTCAAAGAGAGCAAACTGATAGAAAGTTCCACAGTTCAGAAGAGAAAGCTGGCTAGGGAGGGAAATATAGGGATCTAATGCACTTATATTTTTTTAAAGTCACAGGGAAAGATGAAAAGATTGGGGTGGGGCAGTGGTGGTGGAGAGAAATAGAATATACAGACCTGAGAGAGCACTGAATAATCCCAACATTTTGAGGTTAGGTAAGAAGAGGGAGCCAGAAAAGGTGGCATAAAATGAAGTCAAAGAGGCAGGAGGAAAATCAGTAGAGTACAGTACCTCAGAGGTCATCATTAACTACATAAAACATTTTAGAAGGGGCAGGTAAAGTGTGGATGGAAAAGAGGTCTTTTGATGCGATGGCCTGGAAGCTTCTGGGGACCTTAGAAAAGTGTTGATGAAATGGGGGAGCAAAACATAGAAAGCATTCTTCTGCCACCTTCTTACTGATACAGGAAACTCTATCTTCCCAATGCTGCGTAACCTTCCAAGCAGCTGCTCAACATTTATGGTTTATTTGAGGGGAAAATAGTTCACCAAAAACTAATATTCCGAAGGGCCATGAGAACACTAAGGCCTTGAAAGAGATTTTTTAGATATCTGACTGGGGGGAGGATAGGGTCTGAGGGAGAGGGTGAGGGCTGAAATGACTGCCAGTGCTAAAGACAAGATCTCACCCTACTTTTGCCAAGGGACTGACCTGGTTTTAGTTTCCTGAAGTTTTCCTAACTACTAAAATACACCTCATTTCATGCTAGTGTTGAACTAACCTTTATCTTAGGAATCAAACAAGAGAGACAAAGCTTCCTGAAAAGTGTGATTCCTCAGGGAAAATAGCTAATCAGCAAAATAGCATTTTCCTTTTCCTAGAGTGCAAAGTATGCTGATTTGATTTCTAAATGGTATGGTTACCATCAAAATGCTGATGAAATCAACTCCACACACCCTGCCTTCGGGCATTCTTTGTGCCCAAAAGTGAGAAGCCGGGAAAAACAGCCTTTTTCAAAACTCTCTCCCACCCTTTCTCTCTTCTTGAAATATTTCCCTGTTATATTCTTTATATTTGAAGAACATCTGTTATCTTCCATGCACTGTACCAGTGTTAGGGACATATCGGTCAACCAAAGGGACATAATATCTCACTTTCATGTTGCTTCTATTTAAGTGGAAAGATGGTTAAGACATTACTTCAGGAAAAAAAGATAATCATGCACATCTGAAGTATGTTATTCTGTGAATGTGAATGAGTAAGCACATTTGCCCATCATATTCATTAATAGTTACTAACTTATTAGTACTATTTTATTGTTAGATTATTTAACTGAAACATCAGAAAGTGGGAACTAATGGAAATAAGAACAGGGGCAGATGTTTTAAAGGCGGGGTAGATAGAATTTTGGAAAAGATTGGAAAAATGACAGAATAGCAAAGAAATTAGATGATTTTCTATTACTCATAGCAGTTATACTGAGAATTTGAAATCACTAGTTTAAATTAGGGAGGGTTTGAAGTAAACACATCCCACTAATGTCACAATTCTGTGAAAAGTTTATGAAGCTGGAAAACATTCAAAATACTACACTCTTCCATATCTTGGTTATTGTAAATGACTGAAATAAACAGAGGGGTGCATATGTCTTTTCAAATTAGAGTTTTTGTTTTCTCTGGGTAAATGCCCAGTAGTGGAATTACTGAACTGTATGGTATTTTGGTTTTTAATTTCTTGAGGAAACTCCATTCTGTGTTCCACAGTGTCTGCAACAGCATTTGTTATTTCTTGTCTTTTTAATAATAGCCATTATGTAAGAGGTACAAATTTCCCATTATAAAATAAATAAGTCACAGAGATGAAAGTACAGCATAGGGAATATAGTCAATAATATTGTAATAACGTTGTATGGTAACAGACGCTAACTAGACATATTACGGCAAGCCTTGTATAATGTACAGAATTGTTGAATCACTATGTTGTACACCTGAAACTTATATAGCACTGTATGTCAACTATACTTCAATAATTAAAATACAAATAATTAAAATACAAAGTAAAAAACACACTCTTTTTTACTTAATATAGACAGTCTGTCCAAGCCTTAATTGGCTAGAGGGACAAATAATAAGTGACATCGAAACAACCTGTATTAGTAAAGAAAATAAGGCATCTTCTCTTCCAAATACTTCACATTGAACTGATCAAATATTCCTGACAATGGAAGAAACCGTCCAATAAAATTCCATTGCCTGAATATTAGTAAGCTGTTAGCATATTTTCAAATTCTCATTTCTTTCAGATTTGCATGTTGAGAAAGTGATTTATGAAATGACTAATGCAATGAAGACTTTAACCCAGTCTGACAAACAAGAAAGCTAATTAGTGGCAATAATTTACTTCTGGTTGGAAATTCATAATTTGCTGGGTCATGACCTATAATTAATATATTTTCTGTGTTTCTTTCTCTAAGATAACTGATGGTGCATATTGAGTGTTGCTTTAGGAAAACTTATGTCTTAAATGCAATTAAAATTAAACTATAATCTTGTGTAGGTAAATTATGTAAGACATTTGAAATCAAAGAATCTGCAAATTAGTGTCTCACAATAACAGGAGAAGAATTAAATGTCTTACTTAAAATCACACTGAATAAACATAACTTTATGAGAAAAAAACTTTTTTGTTTTCTGAAATGGCATTAAAAATAAAACCATGACACCTCTCTGCTAAGGAGAAAATATTTGCTCGAGTTGTCAGTTAGTATAGTACATTGAAAACAGTAAGACAATTTACTGTTATGGAGTTTCCTTTGGTATTGAGAACATTTTAATAAAAGAACAGAAATTAACATAATAAAAATTCTTATACTCAATACCTAGAACTGACCATTGCTAGCATTTTTCTGTTAGCTTCAGGTTTTTTTTTTTTTTAAATTAATTAATTTATTTATTTTTAAATTGTTCTTTTTTTTTTTTTAAGATTTTTTATTTATTTATTAGTTAGAGAGAGAGAGAGATCCAGCACAGGCAGACAGAGAGGCAGGCAGAGACAGAGGGAGAAGCAGGCTCCCCGCCGAGCAAGGAGCCCGATGTGGGACTCGATCCCAGGACGCTGGGATCATGACCTGAGCCGAAGGCAGCTGCTTAACCAACTGAGCCACCCAGGGGTCCCAGCTTCAGGTTTTTTATTAATAAAATAAAACAATATTGAGATAAGTCATAGCCTCCTGTGCCCTTCCCACCAAGCTAATTATTATCATTGATGTTAGTGGAATCTATTTTTATAAATTATCATATAGTCTTTATAAATGATAGATGTATTCTGTGTGTATGTTTTGTAACATTTTACATAAGTTATGTTCTAAAATATAATTATCTAGTTTGTTTTATAACAGCATTATAATTCTAGAATCTATCTATATGTGTACAACCTGTTTTTAATCAAAACTGTGGTCTTGGAATTTTCAATATGTATGTTTCCTTGTCTATCCCATTCCTGTTAACAGATATACTTTCCCATTAAGATGCGCGCGCGTGTGCGCGTGCACACACACACACACACACACTTGCCCATTATGTAAATTATGGACATTTATGTGCTTTCTCGTTTTGCTAATTTAAACCATGTTACAATAAACATACCTGTACATCTCCCTCTTGTAAAGTTGTATAAATATTTCTTTAGAGGATAAACATGGGAGTGAAATTTCTGGTTACATACATTTTCAACTTTACTGATAATGCCAAACTTTTCTCTAAAGTGGTTATTCCAATACACTCTCCCACAGCAGAGAGTTTGCAATCATTGCCAATACTTGATATTTTCAAACTTTAAAATGGTTACCTATCTGATGGGTGGGAAATAGTATCTTTTTTTTTTTAAAGATTTTATTTATTTATTTGACAGACAGAGGTCACAAGCAGGCAGAGAAGCAGGCAGAGAGAGAGAGGAGGAAGCAGGCTCGCCGCCGAGCAGACAGCCCCATGCGGGGCTCGATCCCAGGACCCTGGGATCATGACCTGAGCCGAAGGCAGAGGCTTAACCCACTGAGCCACCCAGGTGCCCCTCTTGTTTATTCACTTATGTGCGTAGGTGTTTTCTATGTCTCTTACCATTAATGAAATTCAGAATCGCTTTCTAACTTAATGTTATTTTCTTTTGTCACTTGCGGTCATATTCCTTTGTCTCTTTTTCTGTTTCTTTGACTTTTTTCTAATTAGAATTTTATAGATTTGCCTTTCCAAAGTATTTTATAAATACATCTTTGATAAATTAAAACCACTATGAAATATAAGGAGTAAATTTAAGCTTTTCATTTAACCTCATCCGTCTGCATTCTGCCCAAATCCTATTTAAGAATGCTAGGGAACTTGGAAGATTTTATAGAAACAGGGCTTCATGCTGCAAATAGCTTGGTATTTGCTAAAGTCCTCAAAATAATTTCATTTAGGACCTACGGGCTTTGCACAGGAATTGTCCTGTCACTTATAAATGTGCCCACACCGACAGTGACATTGCTTGTAGCAGTCCCTTTTAGGAAGCTGCAACCAAGTGGAATGTGGCATATGTCAAAGTGATGGGTATGAAGAGATTCAGTGCTCTTAAATAACATCATTACTTTGTAGGGACTGAACCTTGTACAGGAGTTTCCTGCAATCTGATCTTTACCAATAAATCTTTCACAAACCTCCACGTGGTATTCTCATGATTGCTGTGAAGATGCAATTAAAGGGACATCTAAGGGAAAAAAAACAAAACCAAAACCAAAACAGAATTTCCAGAGGGGATTGAAGGGGAAGAAGGAACTTGAAATTGTTAAGGCACATGAGGAATGATGAGGAAAACACAGCAAATTAGAGGTCAAATAAAAAAAAATGATAGCAAACATATGCACATATATGCATACACATATACCCATGGATGCATATATACACACATGGATGTATGTATTGCAAACATATATATATGTACATGTATGTATGCATACAGACATACATTCATGGCTCTGAGGATGTGTTCAGCAGAGCACTAATCTCCAGCAAACAGTTCAATGAGTCTATAAAATTTACATTCAAATTTATTTCATTTGCTCTAATGAATCATTATTTACATAACCTATCTGGAAAGGGTTCTTTTATTTAGGTATTGTCAATATGATTAGGATTTAATATTTATATAACCCCAACAATGTACTAGGTACTGCAAAATTGATGAAATTGAAGCAAAATCGTAACTTTCACATTTATCTACCCAAAGATAATATTTTCCAACCTCTGAATACTGTATTTTCAGTTACTGAGAAAAATCTCTACTGAGGCTGCTTCCTAAACATACAAAGATAAATTTGCTGACTTATATTTAGAGAGCAACTACACAGGTTGTAATACTGTGAGAATAATAAAAATGAAGTGAAAGGAAAATTGGAATTGGAGGTAATAACAAGGTCTTACATTTTCAAAAGAGAAGAGAAAATATTGAATCAGATTAAGTACTGAAGAGTTGAAACAGAATTTTGAACAAGTTATCATAAAAAAGTTATCATAAAAATCAATTCCATAATTATTTATTAAGTGGGTAATTTGTGAATTCTAAGCTCATCCCTTTTTGAACTCATTCACTGGTTCAAAAAGGCAGTTGCTTTCGGAAATAATAAAAATAAAAATAATAATAATAATAATAATAATTTAGTCTCACATAGTACAGATACTTGCACCTTAGTAAATGTTGATATTAGTTTCCATATCCATGTATTAATGAGGGTGAAATTGTATCAATTTCCATATCCATGTATCAATGAAAGTGAAATTAAGGGTAGTGAACAAGGAAAGAAGGGATATAGCACAGGATGATAGAATTTGGTTGGGCAAAGAGATGATCACTAAGAAGCAAAGGAATCAGACTTGAAGATCATCTTAAATAATTAAAGAAAAAAATTACATTTTTCTTGTTTTAAATATAACTTTAACTATTCTCATATAATCTGCATAAAATATTTAGGAACTAGAAAAGTGCAAAAAGGGGGAAAAGTCCCCAAATTTTGACCAAATTTATTTATATGATGGAACACTAATAAAATATTAAATATTCTTGTATCTTTTTGTGTGTGTGTGTGTGAGCACATGTGTGGGTACACACCGTGTTTAATAAGGCATTTTCTTTTTTTTTTTTTTCAAAGATTTTATTTATTTATTTGACAGAGATCACAAGTAGGCAGAGAGGCAGGCAGAGAGAGAGAGAGAGGAGGAAGCAGGCTCCCCACTAAGCAGAGAGCCCGATGTGGGGCTCAATCCCAGGACCCTGGGATCATGACCTGAGCCAAAAGCAGAGGCTTTAACCCACTGAGCCACCCAGGTGCTCCTCTTTTTTTTTTTTTTTTTTTAAGATTTTACTTATTGTATTTATTTGATAGTGAAAGAGAGATCACAAGTAGGCAGAGAGGCAGGCAGAGAGAGAGGGGGAAGCAGGCTCCCTGCCTAACAGAGAGCCTGATGCGGGGCTCGGTTCCAGGACCCTGGGATCATGACCTGAGCCGAAGGCAGAGGCCTTACCCACTAAGCCACCCAGGCGCCCCAATAAGGGATTTTCTAAATATAATCTTCTGTAATTTGGTATCTTAAACAGACATATATAAATCCACACATATATGTGCACGCATACACAATCTTTCTTCCTATGTCAACAAATTAGATTGTATCATACTATTAGTGGATACTTGTATTTCTTTGCAAATTGTATTGTTATTTTTTGTAATCCATTTCTTCTGAGATTTTTTCTTTTTCTTTCTTTTTTAAAAAATAAATAATGCTTTCATAAGCACAGTTTTTCTGCTTATTTTCCTGGCAACTCATATAACCAGTTTTGCCTCTGAGTTTCTAGTGAAATTAATTTCTAAAAATTATCTCTGAATAGATGAAGACAGAAGTGGAATGCATTCAGAGAGAAACTTAAAATTTCAGTCTATCTATGTTTCAGGTGTATGGGAACCAAAGTAAATAGTTTTCCCAAAGCACAAATTTTAATTAAGTATACCTAATGCCAATTTGGTAACATAGTAATTTCTTGAAAATACTTGTGTGTGAAATTATATCTAACAATGCCTTAGTTATCATTAATAACTAAAATATATATTAAAATATTAAAATCGTGACAGGCTTAGGCATCACCAAGCCAGAGGGTTGATGACTCAAAGAACAATGGAAGCTGTCTATTGTCTATACAGGCTGAACTTCAGTTCTGCTTATTATGTAATTTAAATTTTGGTATATGCTCTCATATCAATTTGTGACCTAAGATTTGACACAGGGTTACTTTACAAGACTTGAGCTAAATTGAATATCTAATGAGCAGTGAAAATTTTTAGTTTTCATTTGGTTTGGGTTTAGTTTGGTTTTTATAAGATGACATATGCCATTTAAGTTCAATTAATTCTAGTAGAAGGAATTAAAATAATCGATATTAGACCTCAGGGAGATGTCTCCTGTCATCAGATTTTAGTCCTATCTGGTGCGACAGTTCAATTGTGTGTTTTACAATTCACACAGAATTACTGGAGTGTGAATTACTAAATAGGAAGGCACTTAAAGCACAGGAGCATTAGAAAAACAACACTGAATTGGAAGAGATTTGTGCTTTACCCCAGCACTATTTGATTGTCTAAAAAAATCAGAGGACGTACAGGCTAAGACCCTGAGGTTATATCTTCTCTCTAATAAAATAAAACTTTTAACTTTAGATAATTAATTGAGCCTTAGTATCCTCAGGTGTAAATTGCCTACCTACTCAATCTCAGTGCCATGAGAATAAAATGCATGTGTATATAAAAACACATCGAAGTTCTTAGTAAACCCGGATATATACATAACATTATAATACCAAGTTTTACAGTTCATCAGGAAATGCAATGCAGTCTTTCCTATTAAAATCCCTACTAAATGCCTGCAAAGTTGACTCCTACAACCTGGGATCAAATATCAAAATCTGATGTCAAAAGTCTGTATGATGCTCTTCCTTTTGAAAGAAATCTTTCAGTCTGCCAGGCAGTCAGTTAAGAGTAGGTAATTTTATTGAGTGCTCTCTCTGCCAGGATATTGAATTCCCTCACCCATCTCAAAAGCTCTGTGTTATCTTTGACTCCCACCTCTCCTTTGTGTTCCATGCCTATCAGTTATGAAATGGCATGGGACAGACTCCATTGCTCCTGCTTTTGCTGTTCTGGGCGCATGAGTTCAGCTGCATTTCATTTCCTGTCCTGGATGTCAATAAGGTTGCTAATTCTACCCTTACATAAAAAGCATTACTCGAACCAGTTTCAAGATGTTTCTGGTCCTTACAACCCAAATAGTCATAATTAGAATACATGCTGGCTTCACTCCTCCATAGGAAATCTACTTTATATGAAAACTACTATTTTCCTTCAGACCTCCCGATACCCTATATCTCCACTTGTGTATTACTATTATTTTTTAAATCTTTATCTGTTGAAATTGCATTTCTCCTTTAAAAGCCCAGTTTAGATGTTATTGCATTAATGAAAACTTGTCTCATTCAGGCCACCAGGCTGTGAGATCCATTGTTTTGTTTTGGTTTTACCTCTCTTATAATGCCTCCCTACTTCCTATATTTTGCATCTTGCTGTATTACAAGATTTTAGCCATTGTCCATCCTTCACCCTCATACAGTAGACTGCGGGGTATTTGTGAGCAGGGAATGTTTTCTACTCATGTTTAAGACCTACACATGTAGCATGGTATTTTAGTCACTGTAAGAATAGATACGTGTGAAAAAAGAAAAAAAAAGAAAAGTTGAACAGACAAAAAATGAGAACTACATAATATAGGACTTCTAGGAAAAGCTTAGAACTTTAAAAATCTGTTGTTAAGAAAACCTTTAATTGAAATAATTAATAATATATGTTGTTTATTTTAGAATTCCTACTCTGAAAATATTGTAATCTCTTCTTCTTCTTTTTTTTTTTT
>RCUC01039039.1:0-21369 GCA_003697995.1 Taxidea taxus jeffersonii | reverse complement strand
TTTTTTTTTTTTTTAGAATTTTATTTATTTATTTGACAGACAGAGATCACAAGTAGGCAGAGAGGCAGGCAGAGAGAGGAGAAAGCAGGCTCTCCGCAGAGCAGAGAGCCCGATGCGGGGCTCGATGCCAGGATTCCAGGACCCGAGCTGAACGCAGAGGCTTTAACCCACTGAGCCACCCAGGTGCCCCTTGTTGTTAGGTTTTTTTTTTTTTTTTCAATTTTATTTATTTTTTTTAACAGAGAGAGAGCACAAGTAGCCAGAGTGGCAGGCAGAGAGAGAGGGGGAAGCAGGCTCCCCGCTAAGCAGAGAGCCCGATGCGGGCTCCATCCCAGGACCCTGGGACCATGACCTGAGCAGAAGGCAGAGTCTTTAACCCACCTAGCCACCCAGGCACCCTGTTGTTAGTTTTTAAGTGTGCATCTCTCTAGTTGGAGCAGGCTGGAATTTCTGGTAAACTCAAGTATCTCTTTCTGTGGCTTGCTCCTTTTTCTGATCATTTTCCTTTGCACAGTTCAAGATCATTCTGGTTTTAGAGTGTATAATGTACTCAGATTTCATATTAACTCTCATGGCAGTCTTGCCGTGATTGTTTACAACAATGTGCAGTGCGTGATGCAGTGTTTGTAAACACTTTCAGTTTTGCCAAAATTAAATTTGCCTTAATAAAATAAAATTTAGGTGTTCTTTTTTTGAAAGTACCCATTCCTTTGCTGTCTAAAGTATCACCTTTTTTTGGCCATAAAATTTTAAGGAATCGGGCACCTGGGTGGCTCAGTGGCTTCAGGTCATTATCTCAGGGTCCTGGGATCGAGTCCTGCATCGGGCTCTCTGCTCAGCAGAGAGCCTGCTTCCCCCTCTCTCTCTGCCTGCCTCTCTGCCTACTTGTGATTTCTCTCTCTGTGTCAAATAAATAAAATCTTTAAAAAAAAATTTTTTTAAGGAGTCAATCCATGTTTTCAAAAGGGCCTAGAGTACATTTGCTGGTTAGAATTTTTTCCCTTACGTTACTCATTTAAGTAAAATACTGGGCGATGGCAGTTTACACTGAAAGGTCTCTTGTAATTTTTTTTTTTTTTTTACTTTATTTGTCAGAGAGAGCTAGCACAGGGAGACAGAGTGGCAGGCAGAGGCAGAGGGGAAGCAGGCTCCCTGCTGAGCAAGGAGTCCCATGCGGGACTCGATCCCAGGACGCTGGGATCATGACCTGAGCCGAAGGCAGCTGCTTAACCAACTGAGCCACCCGGGCGTCCCGGTCTCTTGTAATTTTACAAACTGATCTGCATATGCTGTGCGGGGAAATGAGTTTAGCATTCTCTTTAATCACTCCATCTCTCCATTGGGCTCTTTTACTTGCAAACAACAGAAAGTAATTCTGGCTAACTGAAGTCAAGAAAGGGAGTTATTAAAAGGCTATGAAATAGATAAAAGGAAAACTGATTATTCAGGTCTTGGAAAGAACAGGGGTATTAGTCATAGTCTCTTCAAACTGTCTTTCTTGGGATGAGTCTTTCCAGCTGGTTTTCATGCTTATATCATTTGGCTCAAGATTCCCATATCTGGGGGTGCCTGGGTGGCTCAGTGGATTAAGCCACTGCCTTCAGCTCAGGTCATGGTCTCAGGGTCCTGGGATCAAGCCCCGCATTGGGCTCTCTGCTTGGCAGGGAGCCTGCTTCCCCCTCTCTCTCTGCCTGACTCTGTGCCTACTTGTGATCTCTCTCTCTCTGTCAAATAAATAAATAAAATCTTTAAACAAACAAAAAAAGATTCCCATATCTGGAGAGTGCCTGGCCTGATTTGGGCGTGTGCCCACCCACCCTTGGGCAGCGGAAGTCAGGGATTCCTTACTCAGTCTCACCAAAGGAGAACAGAGGTGTTAGTACTAGAAGAAGGGAAATGGATCAGGGGAAAACAACATATGCCACCACAAGGGCACCACGTAATTTGTGATTTATTCCTTTTAAAAACAAAGTTTATTTAAGGGTGCCTGGGTGGTGCAGTCGGTTAAGCATCTGACTCTTGGTTTCAACTCAGGTCATAATCTCAGTGTTGTGAAATTGAGTTCCGTGTTGGGCTCGGCACTGAGCAGTGTCTGCTTGAGATTCTCTCTCCCTCTCCCTCTCCTGCCTGTGCACTCATAACCTCTCTCTCTCAAATAAATCTTAAAACAAACAAACAACAACAGCAACAAAAAACAAGGTAATTCAAATCTCATTTTGCCCAATCAGGTATGAAAAGTCAGCTAAGAGATTTTCTTCAAAGAATTTCCATATGTAGTTTAGTTTTGTTTTTTAAAGGTTTATTTATTTATTTATTTGACAGAGAGATCACAGGTAGGCAGAGAGGCAGGCAGAGAGGGGGAAGCAGACTCCTTGCTGAGCAGAGAGCCCATTCTGGGGCTTGATCCCAGGACCCTGAGACCATGACCTGAGCTAAAGGCAGAGGCTTAAACCACTGAGCCACCCAGGCGTCCCCCGTATGTAGTTTTTTAAAGGTGTTAGACAGACACAGACTGACGGAAAATTTCTACAGTCTGATACTGTGTAGAGATATAATAGGACTCAGACATTTTTAGGTGAAGTGGAGAATACTTAATTAGTCTGAAAAAAATGGAAGGGAGTACTAAGGATGTTCTAGTTCATATAATAAATAATATCTTAAGAAACAGATCCTCGCAATAAAAAATTATTTCCAAGCTTGCTGATTCTATGAGGTGCTGGGTTAGCATGGGTTGACATGGTTCCATGACATGATTCCTGTCTCCCTGCCTAGATTCAGCCTGGCTCGATGCAAGTAAATTCCTCTGAGAGAAAGAATGAGTATCCCTTTGGAGTTCTCTGACATTTAAAAGAGTGCTTTTAACTTTTAGTTCTTTTAAAAACCGTTCTTCCATGTTTGAACAAATGGCCAGTGTTAATTTATAAGTGTAGAGGGCCAGTTGAGGACAGTGGCTGATACTTGGCAGGATTAAGTGGGATTCATGATAATAGAGGCTTTGATAGCAATTGAATCTGGGCTAAGCTTTCTCTGAGGGAAGGCTCAGGATTACAAAACCCCAAAATGGCAGAACTGGAAGAGAGTTCAGAGAACTAAGCAGTCTTCTTTCGTTAGAAATAATGACAGTTTGTATCAAGGTTACAATTTTGTGGTATTCTTTTTGCGCAGAAAGAACCTCTCATTTTGTAAACTGTCCTGATCAGTCTCATAAACCACTAAGAAACAGGAAATTCCAAATTGCAAGCTAGTGCAGGCCCACCCCAGCTGTCCCAGAATCTCTGGGGACCTGGCCTCAGGCCATGTGCCACCAGGACTGCCACGGTGGACTCCAGGGGACATTTGTTTTATGTGGATGAGTCAGGGACCAAATCATTTTCAGTCTGAATGTACAGAATTCTTCAGAGTTATGGAGGTCTTTGGCATATGGGCAAACCTGAGATTGCTCACTCTCCATATGGAATTCTTTGAATGATAGTAACAGACATTTGTATAGCATCTCGTGATTTACAAAGGACTTTTCTCTCACACCATTTTATTTAATCCCCGCATTGGAGATAGGCTTGATTAGCATCCTTCTCTTTTATAGATGAGCAAACTGAGACACAGAAAATACTTGTCTGGTCACATACCTTGTTAGTAAAGTGGCAGAGCTAAGATTAGGACCTGGATCCTGGAATTTCAAGTCCCATGCAATTCCTATAACATTAAATGGGCTCTGGGTAGTTCATTCAATAGTGGGGATCAAAAACTTTGACCTCTTTGTTCTGAAACCAAGGAAACTGCTGGATATTTTATAGGGTTTCACCTTTCTAGCTACAAAGGAAGGGGTGGGGAATGACAGCTACTGATGGGGTCAGATGGTTATGGAGAGCCCAGAAAAAGTTTAAGACATATAGCTGCTCATGTTCTGTGTATTCATTTGCCACTTAACTACTCTTTACTTCTTTGGAATGAGTCAGACTAAGGCATGCTTCTGGCGTCCATACCCTGATTCTCAAGGACCTGTCACCCCTCCCTTCAGTTTTTAGTATAGAGTCCTTTGATGAGTGCTGCTGGAGGACAGCCTTTCTCTGAAGAAATATATCTTCCTTTATTCTAGAGGTAGAAACTATGATGTAGATGGGGTGATAAAATCATAATGTGTTTACCATTAGAGGTAGAGCACATTGTTTATTCATCACCATTGATTATTTTGCCAAGTGTTTTGTGTAAAAAGCTTCTTAGCTTCTGGAGGCTGCAGGATGATTTGTCACCTACAGTACTCAACACCTGCTGCCGTTGTAGCTGAGAGGAGTGTGTTGGATTGTAAAATCCAGGGCCTGCTTGGCAGCCAGCCTGCCCAAATACATGGCATGATGACTTCAGGAGGCTGCAGGTACTTTGCTGATTAGAGGAAGATGAGTTCTTTAGGTAAGATACAGAAACTAGGGACACCTGGGTGGCTCAGTCAGTTGAGCATCTGACTCTTGGTTTCACTCAGGTCATGATCTCAGGGTCATGAGATGGAGCCCCACATTGGGCTCCTTGCTCAGCAGGCAGTTTGCTTGAAGATTCTCTCCCTGGGGTGCCTCAGTCAGTTAAGCGTCTACCTTCAGCTCAGGTCATAATCCCAGAGTCCTGGGATAGAGTCCCACATCAGGCTTCTTGCTCAGTGGGGAGGCTCCTTCTCCCTTGCCCGCTGCTTGTGCTCATTCTTTCTCTTTCTCTCTCTCTGACAAATAAATAAATAAAATTTTTTACAAACAAATAAAAAAGGATTCTCTCCCTTTGCCCCCCACCAATGATAAATAAATCTTAAAAAAACAAACAAACAAACCAGAAACTGTGTTGAGTAGTCCCTGAATATACAGAGGGACCAGCAGCATCAGCATTACCTACAGGCTGTTAGAAATATAGAATCTTGGGCTCTACCCTTCCCCTGACCTACTGAATCTGCATCTGCATTTTAGTGTGATCCTAAAGAGGATTTTTTGTGCATTTTAAGGTTTAAGATGCACTAGTATAATGGGCATTGTTGGTTGCCTATCAGCACACATTTCTCTTTTTTTCCTTGATCACAAAATGCAGATTTTTTTTTCCCAGTTATTTCCACCTCACCTATAGACAGCCATGCGAATCTATTCTTTGTCTCAGCTGGTCAGAGCATGATTTTCCCTGCTCGGTGACTATTAATGGTCCAGGGATAGTCATGGGATAGTTTAGCTCAGTCATGAGGAAAGACTGATTCTTTGTTTTGGGTAAGCATTTTCTCTCACATCCAGCAGGAGAGAAAAAATAATGAAACATCTTCATCATCATCATCATCTCAGTTTTCAGGTAGTGGAAATGTAACCCTTATTTCCACTGGTAGAGTCATTCTGTGCCATGAGGGGATTAATCTGGAGATGAATCTGACACTGAAGTTATTGTGAGTAATGCTGCTGTAACGTTGGTGTACAGGTATCTGTTTGAGTCCCTGATTTTCATTCTATTGAAAATATACCTCAAAATCATATGATATGATCTTATGATAATTCTGTGTTTAACTTTTTGAGGGAATCACCAAATTGCTGAAAAGTTGATTCTTAAAAAATGAGTTGTTATATATTTAGAAATAGATTATAAGATAGATCTATGTTTTTTCCCTTGGTTCTATAGTTTTTTCATTAATTGAGAGAATTTAATTAGTTTAACATAGGACTCATGAACTGGCCCTTTTATAACACATTGAATATACATACTATCAGATTTATGTATATTCTCCTCCTTAATCAAATAAGAGAATAGTTGGTTCTCCAAGTTAGAGTTAAGATTTAAGTGTAAAATGATTCATGAGATTGTTGATGTCAAAGTACCCTCCTTTGTGTGTGTTGAGAATGAATTGATTTACTTCTGCTAGTAAACACAATAGCATCTTTGTGACCTGTGAAAAATGAAAGGCTGGAGGTATAATGAAGAAAATATGGGCATAAAATACAAGATCTTGCTCTTCTATTAACATTGGATTAAAAATATATTTATATATTTTAATAAATATATTTAAACTATTTTGAATTAAAAATATTTTAAATAAATATATTTAAAATATTAAAAATAAATAACATTGGATTATTAGATGCCTAAAAAATTACAGGTACAGAATTAGGAGGAAAGTAATTGTGGGAACTCTTTTTGCAATATCTCTGAAATATACTAGAAGGTAGTCATAGATTTAGAACTGATTACCCTTTCTTTCCTTGAAATTAGATTTTTATAATACCGAAAATGCCTTTGATCTGGCAGTTGTCATCCTTTTTTAACGTGACTTAGACCAGCTTAGCCTGCAGAATGTATTGGTGACAAGTATCATTTTACTTGATACTGTGAGAAAACTTTTAAGAACACATTTAAAATTAGGAAAATAATACTACAGAAACCCTGCCAAGGTGATTGATACAGCACTAGATTCCCACTGTCGGGGCTGATTGATCAGGGAGGTTGCATCTTTTCCCCGAAGTTATTCTGGGTGGAATAATTTATATGCCCTTCCAGGTCGGCTTTAGTTTAGCTTGCACATAAAATCCACATAAGAAGGCTGTGGAGGTAAATAATGGTAATAATCCTTGACTTCTGTGGTTGTTGTAAATGCTATCCTGAAATGTCCTCCACTGTGTTAAAACATTTGAAAGTAACTTTTTTTTTTTAAAGATTTTTATTTATTTATTTGTTAGAGAGAGAGAGAGCACAGGCAGACAGAGTGGTAGGCAGAGGCAGAGGGAGAAGCAGGCTCCCTGCCGAGCAAGGAGCCCGATGTGGGACTCGATCCCAGGACGCTGGGATCATGACCTGAGCCGAAGGCAGCTGCTTAACCAACTGAGCCACCCAGGCGTCCCTGAAAGTAACTTCTAACTTCACCTCACGTAACTCACATTACATGTAATTGAAAAGTTTTCTTTTGATTTATTTCTTACTCTGTAAATATGGGTTGATTTTAATTGCCTGTGATTTAGAATTACTTCTGTTCCATCAGGAGTTTGAAAATATAACTTTCTATGGTTTTATAATCTATCTTAATAACTTAAACTATTACTTTCATTTTGCAACACACCATTAGTTTTGTATTACATTAGACAGTACTTCAGAAGTATGAAAGGGCTTGATAAAACTCCAGTCTTTTAATAGGGATCACATTGTTCATATTTAGAAGACATTCTTCTTGACTCTTAACATCCTACTCTTCCTACCCTCAGGTGAAACCCTGTGTGAAATGGAACATATTCTGTAATATGGTGGCTGTGGAATCTGGAGAGTCTCCTTCAACACATGCAGTGTGACCAGTATGTGTGTGTTTCTAATATTTTCAGTGAGTTAACATTTAAATAAATAGGCAATCAGTAGAAAGTGGTTTTGGCATCAAATCAGCCTTGAAAACTTTTATTTGTTAGTCATTTATTCTGCAGATACACTGGGAACTGTTCTAGGTGCTGGGGATTTAGCAATAAGCAGATAGAGGCCCTCTCCCAGCGCTTACCACCATGGAGTGTACAGTTGGGAGAGTCTTTTGACCTTTTCATGTCCTGCCTGAGGGAGAGGGGTAGAGTATGCCTCTCTAAAGCCCTTCCTGAGTGGAGTTGTTCAATTCTGTATTTCTGGGGCCAACAGAGAGCCTGGCACTGAGTGGATATCCCATGAACATTTGCTGAGTGAGTGAATGAGTAATAATGAAGTCACTCTCACTTTCTCATTTGGATTATTGCATTAGCTTCCTAACTAGTCCTAACCTTACCACCCCTCCCACCAGGCTGTTCTTAAAACAGAACCAGGGACACCTGGGTGTCTCATTCATTTGGGTGTCTGTCTTTGGCTCGGGTTGTGATCCCAGGGTCCTAGGATTAAGTCCTGCATTGGACTCTGCTCAGTGCGGAGCTTGCTTTTCCCTCTGCCCCACCCACCACTTGCATGCGAGTGCTTGCCCATACTTTTGCTCACTTGCTCTTGCTCTCTCTCTGACAAATAAATAAATAAAATCTTAAAAAAAAAAAAAACAAAACAGAAACCAACTTGATCTTGTTAAAAAAAGGTAAGTCAGATCCCGTCACTCTTGTTCAGAGGTCTGCGTTGGATTTCCATTATACCCTGAGGACAAGCCACAGTCTTTACAGTGACCTACAAGGACCCTAGTATCTGGCCTTCTGCTGCCTTCTAGTCTTCCCCTCATTCATTCCCCTTCAGCCACACCAGCTTTGTTGTTTGTTTATTAATTAATTAATTAAGATTTTATTTATTTAAGAGAGAAAGAGAATGAGAGAGAGTGAGCGGGAAGGTCAGAGGGGGAGCCCATGCAGGACTCAATCCCAGAGCTCCAGGATCGTGACTTGAGCCGAAGGTGGTCACTTAATCAGCTGAGTTACCCAGGCGCTCTGTTTGTTGTTTCTCAAACTCACCAGCCAGACTCCCATCCCGAACCTTTTATCAGCTGTTCTATGTCCAAAGTGCTCTGTCCATAGGTGGCCACAGGGCCCACTCCCTCACCTCCTGTGGGTCTTTTCTCCAATGTGGCTTCCTTAGTAAGGCCCTCCCCAGCTACCCTATCAAAAATTGGAACTCTCCTTTCCCTTGTGTTCCTGATATCCTTTCCCTTGCTTTTCTCCTAGTGTGTATCTCTAAAACACACACATACACCCCTTGGATGGGTAGATGGATTTTAATATTGTTGTTCTCTATCTCTCCATACTATTAAGGACCACCAAGACAAAAATTTTTCAGTTTTATTCATTGATGTATCTGCAACATCTGTAAGAGTACCTGTTAATGACTCAGTATTTGTTGAATTAATTAAAAAAAAATTTTTTAACCAGTGTTTGTCCGAAATTTTTTAAAGTTTTAAACTTTTTTAAAGTTACTTTTTTTTTTTTTAAATTTTATTTATTTGAGAGAGAGAGCAAGAACAAGAGAGAGGGAGAGTGAACACAGAGGGAGAGGGAGAAGCAGGCTCCTTGCTTAGCAGAGGGCCTAATGCGGGGCTCAATCCCAGGACCTTGAGATCATGAGCTGAGCCAAAGACGCTTAACTGACTGAGCCACCCAGGTGCCCCCGAAATACACTTATAGTAGAGCCACAGTGATGCCTTTGTGTGTCTGTTGTGCTTTGACTAAATGAGTGTTGGTTTTGCCAGCACTGTGGTTCAAGGCCAATTGGTCTGATTCTGGTTCACAATCAGTTGGTCAACAGAAAGGTTGATTCCCAGCCCTCTCCCAGCTCAGAGAAAAATCAACTGTAAATGTCTTTTTTTTAAAATATTTTTTATTTATTCATTTGACAGACAGAGATCACAAGCAGGCAGAGAGGCAGAGAGAGGAGAGGGGGGAAGCAGGCTGTCCGCAGAGCAGAGAGCCCGATGCGGGGCTTGATCCCACGACCCTGGGATCACGACCCGAGCCGAAGGCAGCGGCCCTAACCCACTGAGCCACCCAGGTGCCCCTGTAATTGTCTTTTGACTGCAGACTGCAAACACAAGTACACATCTTACTGTCTGTGGTTTTGAAAATTTCACTTGCTTTCTCTCAGAATCTCTCCCTCTGTTGAAATTGTTTTAACTGATGCAAATTGAAGGACGTGTCTCATATCTAGTAGTGAGGACATGTGCTGAATGTTTGCTCTAAAGACTCATGCAAAAAAAAAAAAAAAAGACTCATGCAGTATCAGATCGTAGAGGTACTCAGCCTTTCCCTCTTTCACCTGCTTGAAATATTCTAAACATTTCCCAACTCTTGGGTTGGGGTCTCCCTAAGGAGAGGTTTCGTTGCATTTTGTTCTCTGAGGAAGAATATAAACATCTGGAATAAAAGTTCCATACTTTCTAATTTTTAGGTGAAAGAAATTTTAACAGTCAATTTGCTGGTTTTAGATGTGTGGAATCCTTCTGATTAGATATAAGGAGCAGGGTAATGGCTGGGGACATGAAATTTGGAGTTGATTAGACCTTTTGCAAGTTGTTTAATGTCTTTGAATCCCAGTTTAACATATTTTACCTATTTTATCTTCATAAAAGATAAGAAAGTAAGTACTATGAAGTAAGTACTGTTATTAGCCCTTTTACAGATGGAGAAATAGGTTTGAAGAAGTTAAGGAGCATGATCAAGATCACATGGTAAATTAATAATAAATCTGACTTATGGTTCAAACCAATAGAGTGTGTGAGTGTGTGTGTATGGAGAGAGATTGATTGATGGATTACTCTTCAGGAACTGGCATTCATGATTATGAAATCTGCAGGCTAGGCTGGCGGTCTGGAGACCGAGGGAAGAGCCAGTGTTGTAGTTCAAGTCCAAAGGCTGTCTGCTAACAGAATTCAAATCAGTCTTACTTTCACGATTATGCTATGTCTCTTAGATAAACCTGCTGATTTAGGGCTTGGCACATACTGAGATTGAGCATACAATTACGTTCCACAGGGGTGGTTGAAAGTAGAATGTATATAAGGTTGCTACAGCTATGTTATCATTAAAGTTAGGGCTAAAGCTGAAATTGAGGTTGTCTAAAAGATGTGAGAGATGACAACACTGTGAAAGAAATAAGGGTGTGGATAACAGCATAGCCTGAAGGAACCTGTCTGTTGCAATTATCCAAAATGGGCGTATTGTATTGCAGTCATTCTAGCCCAGAGTTATGAGATCAGACAGGGCCAGAACTCTGCCCCAGTTCTTTCAGAGAAACATAGTTTCAGGAAAGATGTGTGCTGGATGAGATCTCTGAGCATTGTCCAAGTCCATTTCTGCATAAACTCAGAATTTCTCTGAAATCCAGTTGACCTTTGAAATATATATGATTCTTTCAACTCAGCCTTGCTTACTGGGTACTGTTAAAAGCCAGGGGGTAACTTTTTTCCTCTCCTAGATAACCTGTCTACATTCCACAAGCGGGGGGGAGGGTCAAAGTGGGATGCATGTAAGGTTGCCACAGTGATGTTGTTATGTTAGGGGCTTAGCCAAGGTGGTACGATTTCTGGCAGAGTCGCTAAAGTGGATAGTTAAAATTTGGTAGGAACAAAGGTCTCCAAAAAATATGGCTGGCACATGATTGAGTCATTCAGTAATCAGAGGATGTTAACCAGCTCCTTCCTGTCTTAGCTAGAGAAAAAAGTAAGAACTAAATTGATTTGCCCTGCATCATGATGTAGAGTTGAAATTGCCTTGGAAGATAGCCGAATATTAAAATGAATGCTTAGGGAGGGAATGAAACTTGGTGAAAAGATAAGCAGAGAAAGTAAGATGACCTTTTATACCAATCCTTGGAAATGTAAATTGTAAAGGTAAAATTAATTTTCTTAATCCTATCTTTGTGGCCTCTTTTATATGTTGTGCTCACTTCTGTTTTTATGCTGTCAATTTTATTTTCTGCATTACTAGCCCTTTCTCATGTCTATGTACAATAAAGTGAAGTGTTTCAGGGTTTACCAGGCACCATCACTTATACTGGAGCCTGGGCAATTCAGGCCACTTCTCTGCTTCACTTTGCTCACCTGCAAAGTGGGGACTATAATCCTGCCTGCTTTCCTTCCTGTAAGGTGTGGTTCCTGGGGAATCGGGGCAATACAAGACCCAATAAGCCTTTAATTTGCATCAGCTGCTTTGATTATAGTGCTGCATTGATGCTGGCTCTGGGGGTAGAAGTAAGGAATCCAGCTGAGAGTGTCTTCTGTATCAGCAGTTCTTTTCTCAGCTGCAGGTCAACTTTTTAAGTTCTGTATTATTTATACCATTATTTATACAGATGAGGAAAGGGACTTCAATGGGTAACTTGCCCACAGCCACATAGTTAAGTGGCAAAGCTGACCACCTTTCAAACTTGGGTCTGTAAGACTAACACCCAGGCTCTTTCATATATTTTGTTTTGTTTTTATTGTGGTAAAAAAACATATAAAAGTTACCATCTTGAAAAAATGAAACAAGATGGGATCGGGAGGGAGACAAACCAAAAGAGACTCTTAATGTCATAAAACAAACTGAGGGGGGTCGGGGGGGGGAGAGGGGTTGGGAGAGGGTGGTGGGGTTACATTATATGTTTAAATAAAAAAGCTTAAATTAAAAAAAAAGTTACCATCTTAACCATTTTCAAGTGTATAGTATAGTTAGGTAGTGTGAAGTATGTTTACATGCTGTGAAGCAGCTCTCCAGAACTTTTTCATCTTGTAGAACTGAAACTCTGTACCCATTAAACAACTCCCCATTTCCTGCTCTTCCCAGCCCCTGGTAATCATCATTCTTTCTATATGATGAATTTCATTAGTCATTAATTCATTAGATACCTCATGTAAGTGAAATAATGCAATATTTGTTCTGTCATGACTGGCTTATTTCTTACCTAGCATAATGTCCTCCAACTTCATCCATGTTGTAGCATGTGACAGAATTTCCATCTTTTTAAGGCTGTATAGTACTCCACTGCATGCATATATATATATATATACTGCATTTCATTTATCTATTTATGCATTGATAGATATTTGGGTTGCTTTTACCTCTTGGCTACTATAAATAGTGATGGGAGCAGGAGTGTGTAATATCTCTTAGAGACCTTGTTTTCAATTTTCTCAGATATATACCCAGAAGTGGGGTAGCTGTTTCATATGATAGTTCTATTTTTAATTTTTTGAGGAACTGCCATACTTTTTTTTTTATAGCAGTTGCACCATTTTCAATCCCACCAATAATGCACAGGGTTCCACCTTCATAATCCCCACCAACACTTGTTATTCTGTTTTCTAGTTTTTTTGGGTTGTTTGTTTATTTCATGATAGTCATTGTAATGGCTTTTAGGTGATACCTTATTATGATTTTGACTTACATTTCTCTGATGGTTAGTCATGTTGAGTATCTTTTCATATGCTTGTTGGTCACTGGTATATCATCTTTGAGAAAATGTCTGTTCCAAGTCCTTTGCCCAAATTTTTAGTCAGGTGGATTTTTTGCTTCAGAGTTATAGTTTTTTATATATTAACCCCCTCTTACCTGTATGATTTGCAAATATTTTCCTCCATTCTTTAGGTTGATTTTTTTACCCTATTGATCATATCTTTTTTTTTTTTTTAAGATTTTTATTTGACAGAGAGAGATCACAAGTAGACAGAGAGGCAGGCAGAGAGAGGGGAGCAAGCAGGCTCCCTGCTGAGCAGAGAGCCTGATGCAGGACTCCATCCCAGGACTCTGAGATCATGACCTGAGCTGAAGGCAGAGTCTTAACCCACTGAGCTACCCAGGCACCCTGATCATATCTTTTGATGCACAAAATTTTTAAGTTTTAATGTAGCCCCACTTATCTATTTTTGTTTTTGTTTCTTATGCTTTGGGTGTCATATATACAAAAACATTGCCCAGTCCAAGGTCATGCAGCTTTTTCCTTACGTTTTGTTCTAGGAGTTTTATAGTTTGGGGTCTTAAACATTTAGGTGTGAAATCTACTTTGAGTTATATTTGTGTGTAGTTTAATTAAAGATCCAGTTTCATCCTTTCGCATATAGGTATGGAATTTTCCCAGCTGTTGAGAAGACTTCTTTCCTACCATGCAGTTGTTTTAAGGAAAGAGAGAGTGATAACACAAGGGACAGGTAATTATTTGGGGCAGAAATAATGCTAATTTTTTTTGTTTGCTTACTGCTGCATAGATGGATAAGGTTATCTGTAAATCTTTGTACAATGTGTTTACAAGAATTATGGAGAATTTGTTTCCTTGATTTAGACAGAGTTGAATATTTTATTTATTCATGCAGAGAAAAGAAAATCAAGGCATTACAGTAATACAATATTCTCTTTGGCTCTGAAGAGCCAACTTTGCAGAAATACAGGGTGTCTGGAATCCAGAAGTTGCTGGCAGGTTGGTGGTGGGGGAGGAAACCTTTTTAATGGCAAACTAATGAGGCTCCAAGTTCCCAAAAGCAAACAGACATGGGGGAGAAAAAGAGCCAGGGACTCAAAGAGGCTGTATTCTATATACTCTGATAGCATGATTCACAGTGAGGGCAGCAACATTTCAGAAGGAGGGGGCCATCCCGAGAGGCAGTGGAGACCAATAAGGAAAGTTAGCATGGAAGAGCCAGAAGGGAGGGGCATGGAAGTCTGCAGCACTGGCATAAGCGGTAGACCTTGAGGAAGAGGGACCCAGACTGAAGATATCCAGCTCTGTGGCCTGGTGGTGGAGGGGAGAGGGGGGAGCACATAGCCGTTCCCCCTTCACCTGAAGTGTAAACCTTCAACTACCTAAAAAAATGGGCTCTGCAGAAACATTTGGTCCATAGGAGTTCTGAATAGCTAACTGGGGGAGGAAATATATATGTGTATATAGCTTTTTTTTTTTTTTTTTTTGTCAGAGAGAGAGCACAGGAGCGAGCACAGGCAGACAGAGTGGTAGGCAGAGGCAGAGGGAGAAGCAGGCTCACTGCTGAGCAAGGAGCCCGATGTGGGACTCGATCCCAGGACGCTGGGATCATGACCTGAGCCGAAGGCAGCGGCTTAACCAACTGAGCCACCCAGGTGTCCCTATAGCTTTTTTTTTTTTTAAGATTTTTTATTTATTTCCTTGACACAGAGAGAGAGAGATCACAAGTAGGCAGAGAGGCAGGCAGAGAGAGAGGGGGAAGCAGGCTCCCTGCTGAGCAGAGAGCCCGTTGTGGGGCTCAATCCCAGGACCCTGGGATCATGACCCGAGCTGAAGGCAGAGGCTTTAACCCACTGAGCCACCCAGGCACCCTGTATATAGCTTTTTGACTAATGTGGTAACATTTCTCAGAGTTGCTGAAACATTTCAAATATCTGGGTATATATATATATATATCTGGGCTTATATATAAATAGGGTTATAGAAACCTTATTTGTATTGTTTTTCCCTTCCTTTTTCAGTAAGTATTAAGTATCTGTGTATATTACTTATTGTGAGCTATGTTAATGTTACGCATCCTTCCATCAGAGTTATAATGCAGTAGAGAAGACAAAATGTTTATAAATAACAGCAATAATGGTAATAGGACAAAAGACTGTTACTGTAGATAACGTTTTGAGTTATCTAAAGGAAGAGAAAAGTCTTTTTAAGGATGGAGAAACTGAGGTGAATATTATGTAAAGTTTATAGGTCTGGGTCCTTGATCATATTACATCTTATGGAAATGACAAGAGACTTCAAAACAGTAATTCTGTAAGTCATATTAATATAAATAGTAATTGTGGAATATTTGATTCTACTGCTGTCCCACTGTACTAGATATTCTCTTTCAGCTGTTCACAGCTGAAAATACCTCTGAAAATAAACACAAAAGTATATAATTACTTAATATCCACATCATTTGACTAAAGTGGAACAATAGATACTGTTACAGAAATATAACACCTTACTTTGGAATAGCATTCTCTGGTGAACGGAGGAACACAGTAGTCTCATGTAATACAATGTAATATTATACAAAGAGTATGAATCTTAAACATTTAATCTTAAACATTTAATCTTTTCTTTGAAGACTCTTTTAGTTTTTAAGCATTTAGCACATAATCCTATATGGTTAAAAAAAAAATGTAGCTAGAGAGCCGTGGACAAGAAGACATAGGAGAGCTGTTCAATGTGTGGATGGCAACAGACTCTTGAAATTTACTGAGGGAGAATATCTCATTCGGCATCATCTGTTCTTCTAAAGTTCAGCCAGATTTGATTAACATTCTGCCTCCAGGCTAAGAACCACTGACCCTTAAATTTTAAAACAGGTAAAGGGTAAAGTTCTACCAGAAAATGTCAGTTTAGTTCATCAGTTGCAAAACCATAATAAAAACCATAATAAACCATATATACACAATGCAAAACCATCATAAAACATATATACACGATGAATACATGTTGAGCTTATGTCTAAATACTGATTGCATTATGGAAGGCCTATTAAAATACACTAGAAATGTTATTCTGAAGGAGGATTTGAGTAACTAACTTTTTTTTTTAATCATAGGACCTAATATCTTATCTCTGACTGTATACCCATATCCTTCATATCTTATTGCTCTTCTTTGCCTTCCATGAATTTCCCTTTATTGAGGTATAATTGTCATGCAATAAGCCATTCATATTTGACTTTAACACTGTAAGGTTTTTTTAATATTCTATTTTGAAGTAATCTCTACACCCAACTTGGGACTCAGACTCAACCCCAAGATCAAGAGTCTCATACTCCACCAACTGAGCCAGCTAGGCACTCATATCTGTAAGTTTTGACTCATGACATCATCTCTACAGTCAAGAAAATATCATCCTCAGCTTTTATTATGCCCCTTTATCCATCTCTTCTCTCTGGGTCTCTGGGACTCTTTTGCCATTTGGAGTGTATAGGAAAAAGTTCTGAGAAACACTGTCTTAGAGAATTCTCTTAAATTCTAGAACTGGCCTGGATCCTTGAGGTAACTCCTGGCCTTTGAGCCTGTCTCTCCACCTGCTGCTCATCTGTGCCTCTCTTGGCCTGGAACCCTGCATAAAATTACAGTTCTGAACATGTACAAATTAGCTTTGTTGGTGCTCTACACCTTCCTGGGCCACATCAAGCATTGCTGGCCAATACTTTTCAAACTATAGTGAAGACTGAGGTTTTCTTTAAAAAAGAAAGAAAGAAAGAAAGAAACCTCTTAGTCCATTGCTATCTGATACTTCTATTAAGGACAATGAAAATGGTTACTAGAGGGTGCTGGGTGACACAGTTGATTAAGCAACTGCCTTTGGCTCATACCATGATCCTGGAGTCCCAGGATTGAGTCACCCATCAGGCTCCCTGCTCTGTACAGGGAGTCTGCTTCTCCCTCTGACCTTCCCCCTTCTCATGCTCTCTCTCTCTTGCTCTCTCTTTCAAATAAATAAAACCTTTTTAAAAAGTGGTTGCTAGAAAAATGAAATGAAAAAGAAGTCCTATGAGGGCACCTGGGTAGCTCAGGCATTAAGCGTCTGCCTTTGGCTCAGGTCATGATCCCAGGGTCCTGGGATGGAACCCCGAATCCACATCTGACATTCTGCTCAGCAGGGAGCTTGCTTCTCCCCCTCCCTCTGCCTGTTGCTCCCTGTGCTTGTTCCCACTCTCTCTGTCAAATAAAGAAATTAAATCTTTAAAAAAAAAAAAAGTCCTATAAATACAAATCTCATTTTTCTTTCTTTAGATTCAGCAGATATAAAATTTCTCTGTCAATTTTTAAGTTTCTAAGTACTTATTCTTTTTTTTTTTAAGATTTTATTTATTTATTTGACAGATCACAAGTAGGCAGAGAGAGGAGGAAGCAGGCTCTCTGCTGAGCAGAGAGCCCAATTCAGGGCTCCATCCCAGGACTCGGGGATCATGACCTGAGCCAAAGGCAGAGGCTTTAACCCGCTGAGCCACCCAGGCACCCCTAAGTACTTATTTTTAATTTCTGCACTGATTTTCAATGCAGATTGATGGCAAAATCTCATGATTGTAGGCTACACTGAGCGGCACTGTGATAGAGAACCTTGCTTTTCCCCATGTGCTTCATTGGGTACAGAGATCTTTGCAGGCATGCTTTTAGAGTTGACCACTTGGAATGTTCTGAAACTTTTGGCAATTACTTTGACTTAAGAAATGAAAGAAAACTAACAGTTGTTGAGTACTCACTATATGACACGGCATGTAAAGCATTCTTTTATGAGGTTAGTTGTGGGCTTGTTATCTTTGGCCTTTACTGTGTTGATATAGACTCCCTCTTTATGCACTTTGTTAAGGTTTCTTTTTTTGTTTTTTTGTTTTTTTAGATCTTGAATGGATACTGAATTTGTCAAATGCTTTTTCTGTATTGAGAGATTTGTAAGATTTTTATTCTTCATATTTGTAACGTGGTATATCACTTTGATTGTAGATATTAACCCATCCTTGCATCACTGGAACAAATCCAACTTTGGTCACACTGTATAGTCCTTTTAATGTACTGTTGAATTCAGTTTGCTAATATTTAGGGGGTTTTTGCATCTGTGCTCATCAGGGATATTGCCTGTAGTTTTCTTTTCTTGTGGTGGCATTGTCTGGTCTTGGTGTCAGTATGATGCTGGCCTCTTACATTTTGGAAGTGTTCCTTCCTCTTCTGTTTCTTGGAAGAGTTTGAGAAGGGTTGATATTAATTCTTCTTTAAATATAGACTTTACCAGTGAAGCCATCTGTCCTGGACTTCTGTTTGTTGGGAGGTTTTTGATGACTGATTCCATCTCCTTATTAGTAATTGGTCTGTTTAGACTGCCTATTTCTTCATAATTCAGTCTTGGCAAAACATTTTTATTTTTTATTTCTAAAAATAACCCTGAGTGTAGGTAATATTAGCCCAGTGGAGGGTTGAATTAACTAATTTATATTTACATATTCAGTTAAATGTTTCTGAATCCTTGCTATGGGTCAGGTTTGTCCTGAGCTCTGGAGAGGCAACAGGAGTCCCATGGAGCTCACATCTTTGTTGTGGGGGAGACATCATAAACAAATAAATGAAACCTATTAGATGGTGATAAATGATGTAGAGAGAAGTAAACTAGAGAAAAGTATAAGGGATGGGAAGTGGGGATTGCACATTTAAGTAGGGTGGTTGGAGAAGTCTTTACTGCCAGGATATTTGGGCAGAGATCTGAAGGGACTGATGGGGAGAGAACCACTCAGAGCTAGTAGCAGTAGTAAAGGTCCTGGAATTTTTTGAGATGCTCACTGACATGAAGACCTTTCTCCCACCTAGTAAATGGCTCATCTGGGTTATAACTCACATTTGGCCTTTTCCATTATGCTTTATAGTTTTTATTCACTATCCATGCTCCTGGTTTAAAGATGCCTGGGTTCAGATAAAGTGGAAATCCATTTGGGAGTGGGAGTGTAATTTATGTGTGGTAAGGAGTTAGCCTGAAAGTCTGCTCTCTATGTGAATCTTGCTTTTGATTAGGTCTGGATATTTTCCAAGGCTTTGAGTATCTTATTCCTAAGTGCACAAAATAGATGAGTTTTGTAGAGTTGAGTTTCCATTTTTAAGTGGATGAAATTTCTCTAGGGGACATAGAAAGCCAGACAAAATCAGGGAAAGAATTTTCAAAGGGGAACAGATGATTAAAGCTTTGGAAAGAAGGCATTCCTTTTGTTTAAGCACTTTGAAGTTAAGGATTGTGTAAGTCCTTCCTTACTACAAATGACCTGATGCTTAACAGACAGCTCTCCTTGGCATTGACAGGAGCCTTTGTTGGGATTCTTTTCTTATCTGGTTGCTCTCCTTGCCCGCAGCTTCCCTTTTGCACTTGCCCACAGCTCTGCTCCAAACTCTACCTTTGATTCTGAAAGAAAGACTTCAGCTACCTCCTTGCTGACCTCAGTCTGTACTTCCCAATTGACTGAGTTCTTTCCAGCTTATCTCTTAACTCAGGCAAAATATCCTACAAGCAAAGCATCCCATGTGGGGAACTGAAACTACCCCTCAAGCAATAAGGATTGCCCTGAGCCAGCAAGATCCTTATGACTGACCCAAAACAGTAATCAAACTGACCTTTACTTCCCACCTGCATGTACCCACCAATTTTTGTTGTACATTTTCCTTACATAGACCTGTACATATCTTAAGCACTTTGGAGACAGTCTTTAAGACATTAATCAGCTGTATTCCTGGTATTGGCCTCACTGAAATAAATTCCTTTCTTGTTTCGCCGCCACTCCTCTCTCTGCCTTTGGATTTTGTCAGCAGTGAGTGGCCAAGCCTGGTCTGTCTGCAACCTCCCCCCGGCCCCACCCCAGCCCCAGACCAGGTGCTCTTGTACACCTGCACCTTACTTAGAGTCATAGCTGCTGAACCTTGGACTCCTTTCTGCCTTGTCACCTCCTCTATCAACCCCAGATTGGGTTGGGGAGGAGGAGGAGTGGTATGTTGTCATTCATGACTTATGGGTTGGGACAAATATTATAATGACATGTATCCATCATTATGGTATTATACAGATTATTTTCACTGCCCTAAAAACTCCTGTGTTCTGCCTGTTCATCCCACTCTCCCCACCTCCCATGTCTTGCTGATTTCTATATCAGAATTTAATAATTTGTAAGTGTACATCCACATTTGGTGAGGAATACTCTTATTTTCTTAGAATATATGTTATCTCTTGTACATTCTCTTAGTGATAAGCCTAACACCCTCATGTAAAATAATTTCTTCTGTCATTTTTCTCTGTTAGCTTGCTTTATTGTTTATAACATCTCACATCCAAGGTTGTGAGAATGGAGGTGGGATTTTTTTAAACCTGGAGTAGTGTATGTGCGCATATATATATATATATTTCCTCCTCCAAACATAGTCATATACTTTTGGTGAACTAACTAACCATTCTTCAAACAATAAAAACAGAAGTCAGCAAGCTTGGCCTTGATGACAGGAATACCTGAGTCCTCCCAAAGTTAACTTAAAATACTGAATTGTTTTACTTGCCCTTAAGGATCACAGAGAACTCATACATAGCAGGCACTGACAGTTACTTCTTTGTTTAAAGCTATGTTAGCCATCCAGATGTTTTTGGTTCTTTCCTTTCTTTTTCATCAGAAAACATTTCTCCTTGAAATCTCCTGGGGGCCCTTTTGGTCCGATGCAGTTCTTCATACTGTGTCTTCCCTGACTTCTTTTTTTTAAAAGATTTTATTTATTTATTTATTTGATAGACAGAGATTACAAGTAGTCAGAGAGGCAGGCAGAGGGCAGAGGGTGGGGGAGAAGCAGGCTCCCTGCTGAGCAGAGAGCCGGATGCGGGGCTCGATCCCAGGACCCTGAGCTCATGACCTGAGCTGAAGGCAGAGGCTTTAACCCACTGAGCCACCCAGGTGCCCCTCTTCCCTGACTTCTTATTCCTACGTTTGGTAATGTTTTGTTCATCAGGCTGCTGGACTAGACTGAACACTGACTTTCACAGGTCTAGCTTTAGCTACAGCTCTCCTTTTCCCCATCTTCCTTTAGGCATTATTTTTTTCTTTAAAAGAATTTCATGGTTTGATTTGTAATGACTATTCCAGAAGTCAGTCTTGAGTCATCAGGGTTATTTAGTCTGTCGTCTTGTGTGCATGTGTGTGTCAGTGCGGTGGTATTCCTTTTGGATATTTGGATAGCATTTGGATATAGCAGTCTTGATTCTGTAGTCAAAACCAACTCAAAAGAGACCACTAACAATGCTGAAAAAAACAAGACAATGAAGATAGACACACGTGCTCTACACCTGCATTAGGAACCAAGGGCAGCTGAGGCCAGGATTCTAGATGAAACATAACATGAGCAGAGGGGTTGGGAGTGGGGGAGAGGCCTGGTCTTGATGTTAATGTTAGAATTACAGCAGTAACAGAGGGTAATTATCCATTATTGGTTTTCCCTAATCATTTTAGCCTTTTTTTTTTTT
>RCUC01039034.1:0-11517 GCA_003697995.1 Taxidea taxus jeffersonii | reverse complement strand
GGGCCACAGAGTCACTGGAACCTTAACAGAGCTGTGGTCTGCACCTGCCTCCGTGAGTCACGCCTCAGGGCAGGTACTCCCAAGACTGAAGCCAGACACTCCAGTCCCAGACTAGGAAGATAAGCCCAGGGCACTGCAGTCCCACCCTAGGGAATCAGCTTTTCTCCCTGCAGCCTTTGGAGGTTCCCGAGCCAGCTCTCTGCCCAGGTTTTATGAGCCCAAGAGGGTTTACACTATGACTAATATCCCATCCTCTCACTCCCTGGGTCACCACTACCTGCTGGGCAGGAAGTCCACAGGACTCAGCCCCCCTTAATCACCGCCACCTCCCCATGACCCGCCTCAATCAGGTCTCTTTACAGTCGGGCAGAGCCGGCTGGGCCTCCTCAAACTTCCATATCTGCGCCGGGAGATCGCTGATAGAGCTAATGGCGTTTGCTTGCCTCCACGCCCTGGGCCCAGCATTCCCGGAGTCACGCAACCCCACAGGCCCAGGGCGGAAACAGATGCCCACAGCATCAGGGCCTGAGCCTGGGGAGCCTCCCCGCCCCATAAAATACATGAAATGAGCCTTTCTTCATGGCCACCTGGCCAGCCAGCCTGAAAGCTGTGGAGCAGTCTTCCCCTTCCCAGGGACTGGCCCCCTCCATTCCTCCTGAACCCACCCCCATTCTCTCTGGGTTCCCAGGGACCTCCAGACCCCTCATTTCTTTTGCCACGTAGGAAGAAAGTTGCTAACCTGAGAGCCACTGTTTTCAATCACTCACTCATTCATTCATTCACTCGGTCCTCACCAAGCATCTTCTCGGAGCCAGGCACTCTTACTGAAAGCTGGAGACCGAAAGATGAATGGAATGGTCACTGCCCTCAAGCAGTGTGTAGTCTTTGGATTGGAAGGTGTGAAGCTTGCAGAATACAAGGGTAGGAGTCCATGCATCTCCCTTGCCCGTCCCGCTTGAGTGCAAGAGGCTGACTCTAGCTGCCCACCTCTGTACTGCTTAATGCCTGATTGGATTTGCCATGGTCTTAATGCTCTCCAAGGGCAGCCTCCAGTCCAGGACTGATAGGAGTTGAGGACAAACATCCCAGCTCCCTCATTCCCCAGATCAGATACAGTCTATACTGCCAGAGATAGCCAGTGGGATTAGGATCCAGTTTATAAACACACTTCATTTGGTTGACTTCTCTTCCAGGTTCCTGGTGATGTTCTCCTCACCTCCCCAGTAAACAGCTCACACTCAGATCGTTGCCTAGGGTCTGCTTATGGGGAAGCCCAAACTAAGACACCTGGTTAGTAATGACAGTAGCCAATTAGGACGGTGGCATTTACCCATTCATACAGCCAGGGAAAACACCCTGAGCACCTACTGTATACTAGACCCTGAGCGCTGAGGATGCTGGGAGTGACCCAGTGGTGGGCCACACATCCAGGAAACTGTGTAGCGAGGGAGGCAGACAAGTGGCTAGCCAAACCAACGGTGAGCAGTCAGAGTGATACGGGCAATAACAGAATATGGTTCAGGATACTGCAGGGAATAGAGCAGAGAGCCCCTAACTTGGTGTGAAGGATGGAGGAGGCAACTACTAAGCTGAATCTTAAAAGTCCAAAGCAGTCCATCAGGTGGAGAAAGTGTGGACGTGTTCCAGGAAAAGACAAGGTAGCGGTAAAGGTACGCAGACACAATAGAGCCTGGCCTGATTCTGGAAACACTAAGTCGCTCACAGGGGATGGGACATAGCTCCTAGGAAAGAAGAGTGGGAAATAAGGCAGAATCTAGATCCTAAAGACCTTTTCTTTTTCTGGCATTGGCATTTTTTAATGGGAAATCTGCACAGAGCAGGGTTTAATCCCAAGCAATGCAGCTCTGAGGTTTGGACTCCAGAGAAATAGCTATGCTAAGCGAGGTCCTTCACCTCTCCTTGTCCTGCTTCCCTGATGTTCCAGGCCTGGCTATGACCAGATGGCTGTTTGCATAGGGTGCTGGGGCATCTCTGCTGCAAGGACTCACAAGGCTTTGGAGGACAGATTAGACCAGAAGGACAGCAGCAGGCAACACGGAGCTCCCCCTCTCCGGCCAGCAAAAGCCGGCCATTAAAGCTCCTTCCTGCTGGGGTGCCTCCCAGGACCCAGCTTCCTCTCATCTCAGAGATCTCCGTCTATTGGCAATATGGGAGAATCGGGTTTGGGTCATAATTTATGTGGGTATGGGGGAGGGGTGATCCAGACATTCCTGGGTACATCAAGTGAGCCAGTGGAACGGAGTCACAGAAAGCCATCCCTGGGAGCAAGAGAAGCCTGTGAATTGGTGTGGAGAAGCCTGATTGGGTAACAAAGTCTCCAGTGGGGTGGGGGGGGGTGATTCTGAGCACAGCAGCAGGCTGTCCCTTAAATCTCTCCAGCTCCATTGACCTATCCCAGGCAAAAAGTCCTAGGAAAGAAGAGGTCTCTGAGTAAAGCCTAAAGGCTGCCTTAATAAAATCTCTGTTCCCAGTTCTTTTCATGAATTGTTTTGGGTTTTATTTAAATTCAAGTTAGTTAACATATAGTGTATTATTAATTTGGGGGTAGAATTTAGTGATTCATCAGTGTATATAACAGCCAGTGCTCATTCCATCATGTGCCCTCCTTAATGCCCATCATCCAGCTACCCCATCCCTCTACCCCCTCCCCTCCAACAACCTGTTTGTTCCCTGTAGTGAAGAGTGTATTATGGTTTATCTCCTCTGTTTTTATCTTACTTTATTTTCATGAGTCTCTGGTTTGGTCTTCAAAGAATCCACTCAGGCACTTGTTAAATTCCCATGCCCCCTTTTAAGAGGCAACTGAAGCACAGAACTGCTAAGTAATTTACCCAAGAGCACACAGTTTTTAAGCTGGCTGAGAAAGGAGGCAGCAGATTTCGCACACTGCACCTCTGCCCAAGGTGAAGCTCTAGACACCTGCAGAAGTCCAGGGCAATCAGGCAGCCCCCAGGTCAGGAACTGCTGGTCTTTTCAGGGAGTGCCCACCAGAATTTCAGCCTGATTGGACCAGACCAAGTCACATGACATACCACCCAACCAATCACTGTGCCCAGGGGGATGCAAAAAGCCAACGAGCTAATCGCTGTGTCCCACCCAGCCCAGAAGTAGCTGGGAGGTGAGAACATTCCCTAACAAAGGTCAGGAGAAAGGAAATGGATTCTAGAGGAGCAAACACCTTGCAACCACTACAGTTCCGTGAGGGAAACATGATTTATTCCACCACAGCAAGGCGTGGTGCATAACAGAATTGTGTCAGGATCCCACCAGGAAATAGCAGGCACACTCAGATTGGGTAATTTGAAGAGAGTTTAATAAAGGGATTATTTACAAAGGAGTAGACAGAGTGGAAAGAAACCACAGGTATAGTGCAGAACCTGGGGCTAGGCACAGTGACAAAGTGCAGTCACCAGAACCTGGAGAGAGAGCAAGCTGTGGTAAGAAGACCGTCTGAGAGAAGCAGCGACCTTGGTCCAAAGAGGTAGCCAATTCATGGGGACCCTACAGGGAGGGAACTGGGGAATAAGCCTCAAATCCCTCTCTCTTTCCCCTCTGGGCTCCTGTGTGTGTCCCCTTGACAGAAGCCAGCCAGGAACCTAAGAGTAAGGCTGCCTGTTGAGGCAGGGTGCAACGTATCCAGGACAAAGGTGGGCATGGACATGGAGAGGCTGATGGAAGGTCCCTGGCACAACTGAAGTCGGTAACTCTTGGAAGCAGAGCACTTGGTCCCCACACTGGGAAACTCTTACTTCAAACAATGTTCTCAATGTGAAGGTGCTTGAGAATCACCCAGGGAACTTTCATAAATGCAGTTGCCTGGGACCCTCTTCATAGACTCTGATTCAGTATGTCTTAAAATGGGCTCATCTGAGCCCAAGACAGGACTGTGGGTGCAGGTGGTGTCTGGGGAGGTGAGTGCAGGAAGCAGTAGTGAGAGAATGAGGAGAACAAGACAGGGAAGAAGGAAAGTTAATATAGGGGTGCATTGCTGAGGTCACTGCTCTCTCAGTAAATAAATACTCCAAGAATATGTGCCAGAAGGACAGTTCCCACCCCCTTTGGTCAAGTATTTCCCCTGGGGGCATCCTGACTGTGTTTATATGTGGGCTGCCACGACTTGGAGAAAGTCCTGGGCAGGATGTGAAAAGATGTGCTGCATGTACCAGGCATGGGACACTTGACAGCTCAAGGTGAGACTCAGCATGCACAAAACATTCGCCATACCTGTGGGTGACATCAGGGCACCAGAGGCTTGTGCTTCTGCCAGATAGGTCTCGTGTAAAGCAATCTGCATGATAAACAAACATCCTGGGTATTTCTGAAAGAGTTGGTCAGTAAACCACAGTTGGGAAAACCTCTAGGCAGGACAACACACCATGTTTTAGGCACTAGGGGATGTGGGTAAGTCAGAGTCCCCCAGAAGAGGGAATGAGTGGTTGATTATACTGATATATCATTTTATATTCTTGAGTGTATCAGTTATCTACTGCTCTATAACAAATTATCCCAAAAATCTGATGGCCCAAGACAATGATAATCATTGATTATCTCACACAGTGTCTGTGGGTCAGAAATTTGGATGCTACTTAGCTGGAAGGTTTTGGCTCAGAATGTCCCATGAGGTTGCATCAGATGTTAGCTGGGGCTGCCTCATCCGAAGGCTTGACTGGGGCTGTGGGATCTGCTTCCAAGATGGCCCACTCTTATGATATTGGCAGGAAATCTCAGTTCCTTGCCATGTAACTTCCCCAGCCCCCACAAGATGGCTGGTTCCTCCAGAATGAAATGTGGAATTGTGGAATCCACACTGCCCTTTTATGATTTAGGTTTGGAAGTCAATTTTTTCATTTCTACAAGACTCTATTGGTCATGCAACTCAGCTCTATTCACTATAGGAAGGGACTATACAAGGCTGTGGACACTAAGAGGCTGGAATCATTGGGTGGGGAGATCTTGGAGGCTGGTTACCACCCCATGTTAGCACAGAACCTGACATATACAGGTAACTCGGTTAGTGATTGGTGAATGTTGACTGTTGAATGTTGACCCTAGCCCTGTGCAAGGCCTGCACCTTCCCTGAAAAGCTTATATTCTTTTTATAAAGTTAAAATAGAGATTGAATAAGGAGAGGCCAGCACAAGCTAGTGCTCAAGAGAACCATAAACTGAATTGGCTCAGAAGGCAAAGAGTGGCCCAAGGAAGTGTCCAGACACCTTAATGGCAGGCAGAGAGCCAGCAGAGGCCCAATTCTGACCCTGCAAAGGAAGTTCCTTATGGCTTGGAAGTTTGGGGCAGGAAGCTCCCACTCTCTGCATCTTGCCCTGAGCCTCTAGCTGAATAGCTGAGTGACATTAGGCTGATTCTGCCCTCTGTTTCCTGCCTGATGGCTAACACCATCCATGACTCTTGTTCCAGTCGGGGACAGGCCTGAAGATTGTGAGAACTAGAAAGGCCCCAAGAGGCCATCAGGTCTCATGTCCGATGTGAAGAAACTGAAGTCCCGAGAGAAAAGAGGGTTATATAAGGTCACCGGTAGACATACTCAACACCCATTTAGGGCCAGGCTTGGCTTTCTGCTGGGACATTGACACCCATCACATCCTTTAATCTTTACAGTAACCCTGAACAATAGGAATGATGAATCTCATTTTACACACGGGGTCCAGGAAGGAAAGTGTGCTGTAGACAGTCACATAGCAAAGAAGCGATGGAGCCTACATTTGAACCCCAGTCTCTCTAACCTTCAAGGTTGTGGTCTTGCAGGGTAGAAGATAGGCAAATGGAAGAGATGGTGGAGTCAGACATCTGGACCCCTACCTACAGTGGGCTCTGGGGACCATGTCTATCTCCTGCCCACTCCAGCCCTGGCATGGGCTTCCTGAGTGGTGCTAGGGATACAGGGCCATGTTTAGCAATCCCCAAACAGAGCGTCCCACTTCAGGATGGAGCCCACAGTGGTGACACCACCGGGCTTTTGGCTGCCTCCACACTCATTGCAGGAAAGGGTGGCCGCCCTGTGAGACAGTTATTGCCACACGCATGGGGCTCTGCATCTTGGGATAAGGCCATGGGGACTCAGGGGATCTGGGCTCTGGTGCAAAAGCTCATATGATCAGGACCAGTGTTGTGCAATGGTTTGGGTCAAAGGTTTGCCAGTCAGAAGCCCCAATAAACAACTCTGGGCTCCATAGATACAAATACAACAAGCTTTTTGTGGGTATCTATTGAGTGGCAGCCACAGACCAGGGCACTGGGTATACATTATTTCATATTTTCACAGCATTCCTGGGCAGGGGGAGGCATCACCGCTCCCTTTTCTAGATCAGGAAACTGAGGCCCAGATAGGGAAAATGTCACCAAAGTCGCAGAGTTATTAAGTGCCCGCATCAGAATTTGAACCCGGGGCTGTGACTCTCTGACCCCCAGTCCCATCTGCCACCTCCATTCTAAGGCCGGGCTCTTTGTGCTGGGGCTCAGGGCCAGTGGGGAGGCCATTCCTGTGTGTTCACCACAGGATCCCTGTTGCAGAGAGCATCTGGATTGGCAGGGTCGCCCCGGGGTTTAAGCTGGAGCTTTAGGTGCCTGATCAGACCTGCATCCAAACCCTGATCTGCCACTTTCAGGTTCCGTGGCTACAGGGCAAATCCCTTGGTCCGACTGAGTCTCTGTTTTCCAGAACCTAGGATGGAGTAGAAACCTCTTGTGTTGCAAGTTGCACGGGTCAAGGAGCTAACGCCTCTGGGGTGCCTTGGAAGCCCTCAGAAATACTCAGCAACCCACTGTGTGATTTTTAATCAACTGGGGCCACTGTCCTAAAAGGCAGACAGAGCATCAGAGACCCCCTAGCCAGGACCTTGAGTTCCGCACGAGCCTGGGAACCCCATTAAGGGACGGCCCCCTTCAGGGGAGGTGGCATTAGCCTTATCCTTACAGAGAAAGACTCTGAGCTGAAGCTCAGAGCCGGTAAGGAACTTGCTGAAGGCTGCACAGCCACGGAGGTGGGACTGAGCTCATGCTCCTTCCAGCAAACCTATCACATTCATCTTGGCCTCCCAGGGCCCAGCATGACTGGGACCTGGCAAATGCCTGCATTCAGGAGGGGGGCATACTTTGCAGGGGTACATACGGGCACTTTTACCCAAATCTGATGCAAATGCTCCTGTGGGCATTGACAAGGGTTTGATGGGCAGCCTTCGGAACCCAGCCCCTCCCTCCATCCCTGCCCAGCCTAGCCTCATCGCTCAACACAGGCTCCCATGGGAACTGGTTACTCAGCTTTGGCCACCTCCACATCCCACCTCCCCATCCCAGTGTCCTTCTTATCTGTCCCGGGGGGCTGTGGGTGGGGGGCAGGACTCCCTACCTCCCCTTTAGAAAATATTTCATTACCTTCTCTTTACTATACAGTTCATTTTATTCAGGAAAAATAGTCAATAGAGAATGAAATTCTCTATCATTTCAAATATTCATTTCAAAATGAAAAACAAGAAATGAAGAATCAGCTGCAGCCCGACCACTGAGAGACAAGTGGACAAGGACCATTACCATCTCCTGAGCTTCTGGTCTAAATAGACACACACGTATGGACATTTACATAATTTTTTTTTAACTGAAATGCTGTTTGGAAACCTGCTTCATTGTCTTAAAAACAACGTGATGACAAAAATAATTTCAGTTCATCACGGACAAAGTACAAACTGTGAATGGCACAAAGACAAAAGTGAACATGACCCCCCATGGTCCATATTCGGGGGTGATTTCCTCTCAGTCAATTTTTCGGTGCCTGTAGGATGAGGTATGAAAATGTTCCAGGGCATTCGAGTATAAAAGTTAATATATTTTCTTTCTAAATCGAAGGAATGTGTTTTCAGGGTGGGGCAACTTGGAAAGTCGAGGAAGGGCCTCTCAGCCTCAGTCTCTCATGGCTGCCCCTGTAGTCCTCCCTGGCTTCTCAGAGGCAGGCGGCTCCATCCCCAAAGGTTAGGCCAGGGTCCCTGGAGTCACAGCTCCAGCACCTGCCCCCGTGGCCTCCGTGCCAGCACACCTATCAGTGGCTCAGCTACCTCAAGGCCACCCCCGGGCCTCCCACTCAAGTCTCAGTGGACACAGCCCTTTCCACCTACAACAGTTCCCTCTGATCCTTGAACCCCTCTCCATGCAGAACAATCCAATGCCATCAGTTCTGGGAGCTCTGGCTTTAGCAGGGGAAAGGCTGGTAAATTCTCGGCAAGAAAGCTGTTGTGGAGGGAAGGAGATGCTACCTCTCTTTCTTCCTTGAGTCTCTTACATTTGCAAGGGCAAATCAGAAGTTAATGTGCCAACAAGTTATCCTGCCCAAAACATCCACCTACAGTAAACAAGAATGCAGGCTTTTGTCATCTTCTCTGTTCCCTCTCTTCATCTTATTTTCTCTGCTACTCAGGCTCTTCTCTTTCTCCTTCCTGGTTCCTTTTCCTGTTCATCCCAGCCCTCAGTGGCCTAGCCCTCTTTTGATCTCCTAAGGCTTCAGGTTCATGGATCATCATCCTGGATGGGGTGACTTGGGCCACTGCTGTGAGGTAGACATGGCTGGTCTTTGAGCACCACAAGATCAGGGTCTGTATGGCTCTTGGGGGTACCCTGGGGGAGGTGGCTGGGGGCCAAGCAGGAGTGCAGGTGTGGCTCTTGGCTGAGAGTTATGAAACTAGACAGAGGACATCTGTCCCCAAACCATCTCTCTACCAGTGCAACAGAGAGGCTCCTCCTAGGATGGGTTCATAGAGCCAGAGTGGCAAGTGTCAGCCCAAGCTTAGGGGTAAACCTGGTATTTGTGGACACCATGGAAAAAGTGGGAAACCCAGCAGAAGCCTCAGCATCATCTGGAGTATAGGGAAGCCCAAGGCTGGTGGCCGCTTTCCTGGTTCATGGCAAAACATCTGTGCAAGGCGGCCCAAGACCAGGCATAAACAGGAGGGGGTTCTTGGAGTGTCTGGAAATAAAAGTGGGTGATGGGTGGATGGAGGATGGCTAACCCATGGCCCCAGTGGCAAAAGAGTGGTCTTCATTGCCCTAGCCCCCCCACCCCCCGTGGCTTCCATCACTTGGTCTGGCTTAGCTGGAGCATGGTTCAGGCTATCTCGGATAGCCAAGGAGAACCCAGAGGAAAGAGATGTTTTGATCGCCTTATTTTGTGTGTGTGCTCATCCTTATTTATTTATGGTTGTGATAAAATGAGCAATTCCCTGCTTTGGCAAACAGGGTGTCCGGACCATCGGTGACTTGTTCTCACTGCTGGTGTCATCATTATGAATGCCAACAGAGCAGCTGTTGGGGAGATATTTGCCCCTAAACTAATGGCCCAACTGGTGAGCTCCACTGTTTCCCTGACTGTTCTGTGGTACTTCTTCCTCTGCTGGGGGCTGGCAGCTCTCATTAACGTCAGGTTTCAGCAGTGCTCCCTGCTCACCAAAGTATCACCTGCTCTGTGGTGGCTCAATCACTCCCTTGTTAAAGTGGTCCATATATTTAAGTCATTTCTAAATTCAACAGGTGCCGTACATGTAGCAGGCCATCAGTCTTCACAGGCTCATTCAGTCCAGGAGTTCAGGGAAGGGCCCCAAAGGAGAGCTCTTTTCCTGTCAACCCTAGTGCAGCTGCCAGCAGATCAGGGTCCCTGGTCGGGTTATGCCCTTGCCCAAACACCTTCAGTGGCTCCCTATGCCCTACTAGATAAAGTTTAAAATCCTCACCACTCAAGATCCGGGTCTGACTTCAGCAGGCTTTTCCAGCCTCCCCTTCTATGCACCCTTCCCACATCCTGACTTCCAGCCTTCTCCAGCTATCACCATTCGAAGCCAGAACACTTCCTGGCTCCATCCTTAGTTTCTGCCATGGCCCTTTTATTCTAATCTTAATCAAAATGGAACTTTGGTGGGCACCTGGGTGGCTCAGTCAGTTAAACATCCAACTCTTGGTTTCAGTTCAGGTTGGGACCACAGGGTCCTGAGATCGAGCCCTGCCTTGACTCCACACTCGGTGCGGAGACAACAGTCTGGGTTGAGATTCTTTTCCCCTCCTTCGCCCTCCTGTCCCCCACTTGCACTCATTCTCTCTCTAAAATGAGTAAATAAATAAAATCTTCCCCCCAAAATATAAATAAATAACGTAGAGTACCATAGGATTTTGTCTCCTGTCCCATACACTGGAACTTCTTAGGGTTGGGGATGTTGTTTAGCAATGTGTCCCTCACGCCCTGCCCTCAGGAGCAGTTCAGTAAACCATGCTTGGTGCTTTTTACAGTCAGGCTCTCTAATCACCATGACAACCTAGCAAACTAGACAGTGTTTTCCCCCAAGTGAAGTCTCAGGTTAAGCAACTAGCCCAAAGTCAGATATGCTTAGTCTCCAAGGCAGAACCCTTCCAACGGCGTCTAAAGCAGGTTTAATGTGTGTGTGTTAAAAACAAAAACAAGACAAAAAGCAAAACAAAACAAAGACCCCACCCTGCTTCATAGAAGCAGCGTTACCCGGACCTAATCCCACCTCTCATGGGAGGGCATGTTTTTCCGGGAGCTCCCTACCTGGGCGGACCCACCCACCCCCACCCCCTTCTCTGAAGTTCGGTTTCCTCAGCTGTCATGGGGTAAGATATTAATAGCTTCCTTCTTCGGCTGACAGAGATAACACACACAAAGCATGCAGCGCCGTGCTAAGCTAAGTCCCCTTCCTTCCTGGGTGCCCTGCCCCCGTCTCCTCCTCCGAGGCTGAGGCGCGGCGGCCGGGGCTGGGCGGGGCGGGGGGCGGAGCCTGGCCCCTCCTGACCCGCTGCCAGAATCCCACATCTGGGCCCTCAGGGTGGGAGTGGGAAGGGAGCCAGGCTCCCTGGACGCTGATGAAATGTGTCTGTTGTGGGCCTGTTGGGCAATGCTGAAACTGGGGAGGAAGGAACAGCAACCGCCGCGTCTCCGGGCTGGGTCCCGGGCAGCTTGAGCAACGCCCCGGGCAGTTGCTCCATCGGCCAAGCAAGGGCTATGATGCCCTAGGGTGGGGTGTTGCACCACGTTCTTAGAAAGCTGCCTCTGTACATGCAGTGCCATTTGGGGCCTCGACTGGTTTTGTTTCATCACTGTCTTTTTCACTTCCAAATTTCTGAGGGGAAATTGGGAGACAGTGATGTGGTGAAACTGATCATTATTAGCCAACTTTCCCCGAGAACTTACTCCGTGTCCTGCCCTGTGCTAAGTGCCTTCGTATATGTGATCTCGGGGAATCCACACGCCAGCCCTCTCAGGTAGGTACTGTTCTTCTGCACACAAGCCAGCGAAGAAACTGAGGCCCCGAGTGGTTGAGCAGCTTGCCCATGGTCACACAGCGGATAAACGGGGGAGCCAGGATTTGAGCTCAAACTGCATGGTTCCGGGACCCTTAACCACAACTGGCACTGCCTCCCGTGAGTGAAAAGAAGCCGGCTTTGCAGTCAGGCTGCTCTGGACTCAAATCTCAGCAATGCTGCTCCCTC
>RCUC01039019.1:0-14173 GCA_003697995.1 Taxidea taxus jeffersonii | reverse complement strand
TACTCAGCCATCAGAAAGGATGAATACCCAACTTTTGCATCAACATGGATGGGACTGGAAGAGATTATCCTGAGTGAAATAAGTCAAATAGAGAAATTCAATTATCATATGGTTTTACTTATTTGTGAAACATAAGGAATAGCATGGAGGACATTAGGAAAAGGGCAAAATGAAGGGGGAGAAATCAGAGTGGTAGATGAACCAAGAGAGACTATGGACTCCAGGAAACAAACTGAGGGTTTTAGAAAGGAGGGGGTGAGGGGATGGGTGAGTCTAGTGATGGGTATTAAGGAGGGCACAGATTGCATGGAGCACTGGGTGTTATATGCAAACAATGAATCATGCACCATACATCAATACAAATGGTGTACTGTATGGCACATATAGTAATATAACATAATTAATATAACACAATTAAAAAAACACAAAGTAGTGAAGTGATTTGCTAACAGTGACTCAGATTTTTAGTCACAGAAAAGGCTTCGGAATCCAGGCTTTCTGACTTGCGGTCTGGGACTACTCCCAGCCCCACAAGGCTTTGCACACTCCCTATCTACATAGATCGGAACACTCTCCTGTGTGCTAGTGGGGACCTGTCATGGGATCAGAGCTGTAATGCTGGAGGGATCCTCAGGGACTGCCTCTGAATACCGAGGAACTCAGTCTGCTTGTGGGGGCATGAAGATCAGAGAAAGATGGTGTTCTGACCCTTCACGTTGGTACTGGCTCCCTTCCCTTTAGCCAGAAAGCTCATGAGTAATTCCACTGCACCACATCTTCTCATCTAGTCATCCACGGGAGCATGTTTCTTGCCTTTATAATTAGTATTTTCAGAGATACCGAATGGATGAGCTAAAAGTTTTGTCAGAGGCAATGATTTATAATTTCATATAAAATTTAAGATTGAATTGCATGAATTACATTGAAATGCTATCATGACATTCGTAATTGGCCATGACACGATGTAACAGGGACAGGGGCTGGAGAAAATAACCCAGAAGCAGCCACAGACGCACAGCAAGCGTGTGGACCTGAGAAGCCAATCTCCTCCTCCGGGCCAGTATCCCCTACGTCATTCCTGGTTTAATACTTCTAGCCACCTGCAGGTTTCCAGCTCCTTCAATTGTTGAAAGACTAATTATTAGAGATGTTTTCCTTTGACACATTTTGATCCTAAAAAAGACACACAAAATTCTGTGTGCCTGTTTGCAGAGGATAGATTGCAGGCGTGTATCCAGTCAGAGGAGGGGGAGTGCCCTCGAATCCCCTCCTTCATGCTGCCTTGTCACAGATGCTCCAGGTTTCATGCTCCTGGGAAGGGATAGGAAGGACTTACATTTCAGTGTCCTAAACAGACTAGATCTAGAGCCTCTTACAACCTTCAGAGCATATTTGAAACCCCTTCTCCTTCAAAACATAAGAAATGTTCCCCAACAGAATTGTAGATAAAGAAACTGAAGCATGAGAGAATTATGGCAATCAGTCAAGTGATAATACATTGCTACTGAGGAGCCAAGAGGGTAACTCCAAGTGAGACAAGAAAGAGATCACACTCATGGTTGGTAGGGAAAACTACCCTGTTTTCTGAATTTCTTTTCTTTGCTTCTGTCCCTCAAGTTCTCCCAGAAATGCGAACCCAGGGGAAAGTTCCTGTCTCCTTGTACAGAACCTCATTGGAAACAGTAGGCACACACACTCTGTCCAAATGCAGTGATAAACACTAATGATTTCCAACTGCTATGATGCAGTAAAAAGAAAATAAGAAAACTTTAGTTTTTGTCTTCATGTTCCTCTTATAACAAGAGACTCTCATTCTTGTGCACACTTTGAATAGCAAGTAGTCCTTGTATTTCAAGGAAAGGAGTCAATTCTTTCTCTTGTCATCTCTCAGGGCTAACTAAGCCACAGATTCCTTTTTTCCAAGGTGCAATCCGATGTCTATTTAGAAACAAGAGCGGCACTAAGCCCAACAATGTACCTCCTTGATATTAATGACAACTGCACAAAATTGCTGCAAGAATTAGACTTATTCTCCCCCGCTGCTGTGGCTGTTATGACAAAAAGTGTTTAGTAGAGTGAGTGAGCGCTGTTCTCAACAAACAGAACACGTCAGGAAACCTGCCCTCATCCCCAAGAGGCCTCGCCTCGCTCAGGGCTCCAGTTAGAGACTTGGAGTTTTGGGGCCCCAGTGTCACCCGCAGAGGTAGGTGGGAAAACTGTACTTTTTCATTATTTGAAGTACAGAAAGTCTAAATTTAATAGAGCATTTTAATATGTACAGACTATGAACATCAGCTCTAACAAGCACACTTCTTATTCTGAATTCTTAATAGTAAAGGAACATCTGAGGAATATTAACTTATACTAGAACCCAGATATTATCTGCTTAAGTGATGTCAATATTCTTCAAAATGTAGGCGTGCTGCATTGAGGGTCTGTTTCAAACTGACCAATTAGACTGATATCCATGTAAAGGTAGACTCTTGCATTTTGAGGGGAAAATATATATATTCTACTATAGGAAGAAAATAATACAGCTTTCTTTATTTGAAAAACCATAAACTTTTTAGATCAATAGTAGAAAAGGGCATGTTTAAAATATAATTCTCCTTTGATTTATAAAGACTTGTCAGTTCTATTCTCTTAGTATTCAGCTCCTCATATCCATCCCGACCCACTGTTATTTCTCTCTCTTGAATTATATAATAAACTCATGTCCTCCTCTCCCAGCCTCTGTCTCTGCTTTGCCCCTTTTGGATAGAGCCACCTTGAACTACTTGCCCAGGATTATTTCACAGAACCACATGAATGGGCATGAGGTTGTGGCAAGCTGACACTTCCCTTCTGCTACAGACAATGTCTCGGGGGGTTCTCAGAAACCCCCGCTCAGACCCCACTGTTAGAGTCATAGATTAGGGGCAGTGTTTGGAGTCTCACAGTGAAGCTTAAGCCCCTGCAAGGCCTTACTTGTGGGAGTTACAGAACTCTCAGCCAGAATATTTGCATCCCTAACATCATGCTGATGTGGGTGTCATATACACCCCACCCTCGGACGTGGGGCATATAAAGGAATCCTGGGTGCAGTGTCTTTTTTCTTTATTGATGCATGGCTGACACAGTATGTGACGTTAGTTACAGGTGTACCACACAGGGATTGGACAGGTCTACATGGCAATGCTGTGCTCCTCACACAACGCTAGTATGAATGGGTGTGATGCCTTTATCATGAAAAATCTAGCGTGAAGTATATCCTTGATCACTGGTAACAGCTAGTATTGATCAAATAAACTCAGATTTCCTTAAATAGGAAGCAGAAAATGGATGATGGGGGGCGAGACAAGGGAAAAAAATGACATCACTATTGTCCCATAACTACAAATCCTGCCAGTGCAAACCTGAGACCTGGTTAAGAGGGGTGTTGGTTACTGGAAGTCACACCCACTTTCACTGCCTAAAAGTGCAGCACATAGAAAGAACAGCACCGGAATCTTCACTGTGTGACTGCAGTGGGAGGAACTGGTGCTCATTGGCCCCTAGGCCAACCCTTTCCACCTATAAACTTCCCTTCTCAACAACTTGGGGTCAAACCAGTCCCTGCACTCAAGACTTGGCCTGAGAAATACTCCACATTCTACTAGGAGAATTATGAGGGCATTTCAAGACACTTCTGGTTCTACCCAAAGCATCTCTGAGAGAGAATGAGATGACCACCATTTCATCCCAACATACAAATCCCAATCAGGGTATTTCAGAGGGCAAAATTATAAAAATTGTGATCAAATCTAGCATGTCCATATTTCCTTTTAAGGGTCATGCTTTTGGTGGTTTTATTTTTTTAAAAAGATTTAATTTATTTATTTGACAGACAGAGATCACAAGTAGGCAGAGAGGCAGGCAGAGAGAGAGAATGGAGGAAGCAGGTTCCCTGCTAAGCAGAGAGCCCGATGCGGGGCTCGATCGCAGGACCCTGGGATCATGACCTGAGCCGAAGGCAGAGGTTTTAACTCACTGAGCCACCCAGGTGCTCCTTGGTGTCGGTTTTAAAAACTGAAATGGAAGATTCTGAAGTTTTTCTCCTGTGTATTTTCAGAAAAGCTTTGTAGTCTTATGTTTTACATTTAAATCTCAGGTCTCTTTTGAGGTAACTTTTAAAATTTCAATTCAATTAGCCAACATAGAGTACATCATTAGTTTGTGATGTAGTGGTCAATGGTTCATCATTTGCCTATCACACCCAGTGCACATGACATCATGTAAATGGGTGATGGGCATTAAGGAGGCACATGATGTGTTGAGGTAAATGTTTTTAATCTCTGTTTTGTGAAAACAGAGAATTTTTGTTGTTGTTTTTGTTTGTTTGCCTACGGGTGTCCCATGCTCCAGCACTATTCCTTGGAAAGGGTCTCTTCTGATCCTTCCTCTGTTAGCTGCTTTTACACCTTTGTCAAAAATAAACCAGCTGGACATGTTCATATGTGTTTATTTTGGGACTCTATTCTGTTCGGATGATCTATGTGTTTGTCCCACGGCCAACACCATGCAGGTTTAATTACTGTAGTGAAAAAAAGGAAGTCTTGAAATCAAGTAGACTCATGCCTTTCACCTTATTCTTTTCAAAATTAGTTTAGCTATTCTAGTTCCTTTGTTTTTCCAGGTAAATTTAAGAATTATCTTGTCTATATCTACAAAAAAAAAGAACTTATATTTGATAGGAATTCTGTTAAATCTGCATATCAGTTTGGGAGAATTAAGATCTTTACTGAGTCTTCATTGCGTGGAGGTGATATAAACATCCATTTATTTGGATCATCTTTGATTTCTTTCATTAGCATTTTGAATTTTTCTATGTGCAAGTCCTATACATACTTAATTAAATTTACACATAAGTATTTCCTTTTTGCAGCAATTATATAAAGTATTATATTTTTAAATTTGTGTTTACATGTTGATAATATAAAGAAGCAAATTGATCTGTGTATGTTTATCTTGGATCTTATGACCACATTCATCTCGTTTACTAATTCTAAGAGATTTGGTGTTGCTCAGATTCTTTAAGATTATCTACATAGACAACATTGTGATATGCACACAATTTCACTTCTTCTTTTCCATATCTCATATTTTCCCATATCTGAATATTTTTTGTGTCATTCTCTTTTCTCTTATTCTCACCTGGCTGTCTAGCAGGAGAGCACCCAGTTGCCCAGGACTGAACAGGATGTTATATGTAGGTCTTTTGTAGATGTTCTACCATCATGTTGAGGTTGTTTCCCTCTATTCCCAGTTTAAAAGGAGTTTTTATCACAAATGGGTGTTGTATTTTGTCAAGTGAATTTTCTGAATCAATTGGCATGATTATATAATTTCTCATTTTTAATCTATTGATGTAGATTACAATGATTTATTTTTCAGTGTTCAACAAGCCTTGCATACCTGGAATAAATCTCATTTGTATGATTCCTTTTATACATGAGATTTGAAATACTAATATTTTGCTGAGGATTTGTGAATCTATGGTTATGAGAGAGACAGGTCTGCAGTTTTCCTTCCTTTTTAATTTTTTTTTTCTGCTTTGGCTAGTACAGTAATTATGGCCTCAAAGAATGAGTTATGAAGTATTTCCTCTGCTCCTATTTTATAGAAGAGATGATGGAGAATTTGTATCATTTCTTCCTTAAATGTTTGGAAAAATTTCCCACTGAAATCATTTAGACCAGATACTTTGTTTTGTAAGGTTATTAATTATTGATTTAATTTCTTTTGTAGATATAGGCCTATTAAGATCATCTATTTCTCCTCATGCAAGTTTTTTTAGTCTGCTTCCTTCAAGGAATTAATGTTTTCTATCTAATTTATAAAACTGGTGTGTAGAGAGTTGTTTATGATATTCCTTTAGTATCTTTTTAATGCCCATGAAATAAGTGATGATGAACACTTTCAAATTTCAGTAGTGGGCATATGTGTCTTCTCTCTCTTTGTTATTCTCCAGCCTGGCTAGATTAATTAGTTTTATTTATATTTTCAAAGATGCAGTTTTTGGTTTTGTTGATTTTCTCTACTGTTTTGCTGTTTTAAATTTCATTTAAATCCTCTCTATCTTATGTTGGCTTTATGCTTAAATTGCTCTTCTTTCTCTAGTATCCTAAGTGGCATCTCAGTCTTTTGATTTTATACCTTTCATCTTTTACTATATATACATTTAAAACTATACATTTTCCTCTGAATATAGCATTCACTGCATTCTACAATTTTTTTTTTAAAGATTGTATTTATTTATTTAACCGACAGAGATCACAAGCAGGCAGAGAGGCAGGCAGAGAAGGAGGAAGCAGGCTCCCTGCTGAGCAGAGAGCCCCATGAGTGGCTTGATCCCAGGCCCCTGAGAGATCATGACCTGAGCCGAAGTCAGAGGCTTAATCCACTGAGCCACCCAAGCACCCCAATAATAATTTTTAAAAAGATATTATTTATTTATTTATTTGTCAGAGAGAGAGAGAGAGAGAGAGCACACACAAGCAGGCAGAGTGGCAGGCAGAGACAGAGAGAGAAGCAGGCTCCCCACTGAGCAAGAAGCCCGATGCGGGACTCAATCCCAGAACCCTGGGATCATGACTGGAGCCGAAGGCAGTGGTCCAACAGACGGAGCCACCCAGGCGTCCCTGCATTCTACAAATTTTAATAAATTATATTTTTATTTTCACTTAGTTCAAGAAAATTCTTGTCTCTTAAGACTTTTCCTTTGACACATGTGTTACATAGCATTATTCTATTTAAACTACCAATATTTGGGTATTTTCCAGCACTCTTTCTATTATTGATTTGTAGTTCAATTTTATTATAATCTGAAAACATAATTTGAATGAATTACGTGTCTTAAATTTTGTTAATGTGTATTTTAGGGTCCAGAATGTGAATATCTTTGCTGATAGACAAGCTCACAATGTGAGCTTGAGAGGAATGTTAATACTACTATGTTTAAGTGAACTATTCTATAATTGTCAATTAGATTAAGTTGATTGGTAGTGCTATTCAGGTCAATTCTATTCTTATTGATTTGCAGACTGGTCTAAAACTACTGAAAGAAGGTGCTAAAATATCCAAATATAATAATGGATTTATCTTTTTTTTTTCAATTCTTAACAGTTTCTGCCTTACATATTTGCATAATCTGTTGTTGCTTCTGTACATGTTAAGAACTTTTGTGTTATCTTGGAGAATAGATCCTTTTATCATTGTGCTGTGCCTCTATGCATTTTTGAAGTGTTCCTTGTTCTAAAGTTTGTTTTCCTGAAATTAATATAGTTACTCCAACTTTCTTTCCATTACTTAAAAACATAGTATACATTCCTCCATCTTTTGCTTTTATATTTAAGCTGGTTTTCTTGTAGATGACACATAGTTGAGTCTTGATTTTTATATGTTAGAACAATATCTGTTTTTTTTTAAATTTAGATCATTCACATTTTAAGTGATTATTGGTATAACTGAATTAATATCTACTGTAACTTCTTTATTCATTACACATGTTGTTTTTTTCTTTCCCTGTCTTTGTCTTCTGTTTAATTTAACTTAAATTAAATCAATATTAATCTATTGATTCATTAATAAATCACTTTTATTAAAATTAAATTAATAAACAATTAATTTATTAAAAGTAAATCAATAATTTGATAAATTAATAAATCACTGGAATTTAAAAGATGATCCTGGACATAAATAATAAATAATAAAGTAATTATTAATTACTTTATAAAATAATTTTTAAATCTCCCTTTTCTTTTCCATCACCTCTTCTTTTCTTTTTTTTCTTCCTTTTCCTTCATCTTTTATATAGTGTCTTGTTACTTATTTATAATTGTTAGCCCATTTTTCTCCTTTTAATTATTTTTTTTTAAAGATTTTTAAAATTTATTTGACAGAGAGAGACACAGCAAGAGAGGGAATATAAGCACTGGGAGTGGGAGAGGGAGAAACAGGCTACCCTACAGGCTAAGCAGAGAGCCCAATGCCAGGCTAGATTCCAGGACCCTGGGATCATGACCTGGGTGGAAAGCAGATGCTTAACTATTGTGCCACCAAGGCGTCCTTCCATTTAATTATTTTAAATGTATTTATTCTTTGGTATTTTTCTGTTGACTATTTTTTCTAGTTTTTGTGAATGTTAATCTTCTGATTGTACTATTTGCAAATTTTCTTCATAAAGGATAATTTCATTGAATGGCTTTTTGTGGTGTATGTTTGTATGTGTGTATGCATGCATGCACACATATATGAATGTATGTGTGGATGAGAGAAAGTAGAGAAAAGAGAAGATGAAAACTTGGAGGTTAAAAATTTATATTCAGTAGAAATTGTTTAAGGTTTGCTTTTTTGTTCTTTACATATTTTGTCAAAGCATCACAAACCCTGGGTGAAGAAAGAAACAAAGATATAAAATATGAAAATAATGGTGAAAGATACAATGGAATGACATGGCATAACATATTTAATATGCAAATTAAATATGCGAACAGGGAGAAGTATTGCTACAGAACCATTTTGGCTTTTATCTTCTTGAAATCCATGTATTTCATGGGTCAGAAATCAGTTTGGGAATTTCTTGGTTTGGAGATTGCATCATCATGCAAGTAATATTAACTGATAGTCCATACTTACACACATTTTTCTCTTGCTTTTTTGAGCCACAGGTTGAGATCTTTTTTTTCTTCCTTTAAGTGAAGGATTCTCTCTTCCAGGGCAGTTGCTCTATTCAGGATCCCCAATAAGCAATAAGTGTTACCATTTAATCGGTGCTTTCATATGCTAATTAACAACTATACTTATATACTTTTAGAACCGAGCACCCTATTAAATATATTGTTAGCAGAGTTCCAGATAATGCTTGAATTTAAATGTTACTGATGTATACTTCTAAAATAATCCACAAATTGGTCTTTTCATTAACTCAATTTAAGCATTAGCCATTAATCTGAATTAGGGAAATTTTCCCATGCACCTCTTCTCTACTTAAAGGGATGGATTGGGGCCATGTGTTACCCAGGAGAGAAGCGGCATCATATGTACACCATCAGTGACTACTCTGTATCAGACACGAGTTTAGCACTTCACATGTAGTATATTGCTTAATCCTCTTGCAACCCTACAACTCCAGTTCTGTTACATCCTCATTTCACAAAGGCTTGGTTTATAAGTGACAGACCTGGTATCCACAAGTAGCTGTCTCCTGAGTGTAGACATTAATCCTTGCATTCTTCTGATAAGAAGTTTGAATGCAGAGAATTAGGAAAGATTTATAAGTGATGTTAGTCCTTCCAGGCTCAGTACACATAGGTGTATGACAAATATCTGGAATTTCATTGGCATACAGTTAATATGGGTGGGAGGGAGGAACTATAAAAGGGTGGCATGAGGAAAGTCTTGGAGGTGATGGATATGTTCACTATTCTGAATCTGGTGATAGCTTCACATGCTGAAGTAATGAAATTGTAAGTTTAAGTATATGCATTTTATTGCATAGCAATTACACTTCGATTAGGCTTTTTAAAAAAGTTTGTTCAATAGGTAAACATCTCTCATTTTAATGTCCTTAATGCTAGATATTCTTAATGTAAAGAATGTTTGGTCTTGATAATGTTGAACTTTTCCTGAGTCCCATGCTTCCAAACAGCAGTGCTGGTTATGAAATCCCCTCACCCTTTTGTCTTCTGAAATGTCTCCAATTTTTGGTGCTCTGTGGAACAGCCACCTCCCAGGGGTCACCCTGCTCCTGTATATGTCAAGAAAATGCCATCCCACCATCCTCACGACTCCCATAAGACTCATGATGACTCACTTGTTTACCTGCCTCTACAAAGCCTCCTCGCCTCTTCTTTGAGATCTTTCTCATTAGAGAACATTCTCTCTACTGCAATTGCCTGAATAAAATTATTGCCTTAACGGTCCAGGGCATTTTGTCTTTCTCAGTATCCAGAGATGTGCACAGCACCTCATTCATGCTGTGCACGTTTCTGACATAACGCTCGCCTGATGATGGGGGCACAGACTCTGCTGCAGGGGACAGTAATATCGGGGTTCTGGTCAGCAGTCAGTTGTTTACATGTCCCTATAAACCCCTTGTCCCCGTATTTTCAGACACTGGTAGAAAGAGTTTTATTGTTGTATAGGAGGTTAATCTTCTTATTCTCATTTGTCTTTTCCATAGTGTCTGTGCACTATGTTGAGAGGAAAATGAGAACAGAATGAGAAATCCAGTCTGTAATGTTCTTGGTCTTATTTGGGGTGAGGTGGATGTAAAAGCTTAGTGGTAAGGACCTATTTGTCCTGATTTTGCTGCACTCATGTCTGTCAGTCATTTAGTCTAACTATGAGATGGACCAGACAGGTTATTTGTGAGGAGAGACCATCACAGCAAGGAGAGAAGGGAGCAACTGTTTGCTGCATGGAGATCCTCTTGTGCAAGAGGCATCATTTCAGGGCAGAATGGTCTCCAATGTCCTTTGTAGGAAAAGAGTAATATATCTCTTTGAAAATAAAAAGTCACCCCTTGTTTTCCTCTACGACAGGAGTGAGTTTCCTGGGACATCCATGAGTCTGTCATTACACTGTTTTGAAGCCTCTACTCATGAATATGCCCAAAGACATGTTATTTATTGCTCTGAGACGAGAATGTTAGTGTTGTAAAAACGTTTGCTCCTATAAAACCACATTGTTTTCTTCTAAAATTAATAGCTTTGGACATCAAATACAACCAAGAGCAATTACTGCATGTCTCTTAGCTGTAAGCAGCTTTTTCAATGTTGTGCTGTTGACCCTGACTTGGAATTGACATGTAACTGTAAGCAACACATGTTCAGCAGGGACATTCCCAAATCAGAGACTGCTTCCTAGGCCCACTTCTTATGATGGCAACAGGGTAAAGAAAGGAAGTCGGGAGAGTCACAGTCCCAGCCGCAAAGAGTACAGGTGAAGGAAGGAAGTCACTGGAGGCCATTACATCAAACCAACTCTCTTATTAATGTGGCCTTGGGATGAAGAGCTAAATGTACCTATCAAAGTAAGATGATCTGTCACGAGCACAAATGCCACTAACAGCCACCCATGACACAGAATATGAATGAAGAACATTTGTAAACCATGTAAGCTGTTTTATTAAATAACAGGCAACTGCATAGATAAGTACCAGACTCCTACAGAGTTATATGACACACTGGGTCCTAGGAATTTAAAACCACACAAAATCTCCCATTCTTTCCAAGGCACTGTAGTATTGTTTGGAGAAAAGAAAGACCTAATTATTTGGGCCCTTTCCAATATCACTAAGCATGCTATCTACCAGTGATAAATAAATAAATACGCAAACACATACAAAAGAAAAAAAATTCATCCTGAGATAAAACAAAACACAAAGACATAACAAAAAACAATAGCAATGTCAATGCCAACAATAACAGAATCAGGGTCACCCTAACTATTTTTTGTTCCAAAGCAGCAAAACCTTAACAATATTCCATCAACCGGGACTCCCGCTGAGATAAGCCCCAACCCCAATTCTGGCTTTGCTGCTGTGCAGACACCTTTGAAATGACCTTGTGACTATGATCCTCATGTGCAGCCACTGTTTTCCAACAGGAACAGATAATTTGGCAACCTTAGCAACATTTCCATTTTTTCTTGAAATACTTTTATTTTTAACCTGGCCAGCTGGTCTACCTGGGGGCTGACACCCACTCTTTACAAGTAAACATTTTATGTTTTAATAAACATTTAAAAAGGTAAATGCTTCTGTCTCTGAGATGCTCTTTGGCACCTCGTTGAGCAACATTACCTTCCTCTCTCAACCAGGTTCTGAGGCCAGGTTCTTGAGCTAGGTTGCCTGAGTTTGAATCTCACTCCAACACCTCATGTCTGGTGGTCCAAATGAATCATGATGATAGCTAACTTTTACCTAGACTTACTATGCCATTTAATTCATGCTTTAAAAAGATTTATGGGGCACATGGGTGGCTCAGTTTTAAGCGTCTGCCTTCAGCTAAGGTCATGATGCCAGGGTCCTGGGATAGAGCCCCGCATCAGGCTCCCTTTTTAGCGGGAAGCCTGCTTCTCCCTCTCCCACTCCCCCTGCTTGTGTTCCCTCTCTCACTATGTCCCTGTCAAATAAATAAACTCTTAAAAAAATAAAATGAATAAAAATAAAAAAGATTTATTTATTTGAAAGAGTGAGAGCATGAATGGGAGGGGGAAAAGGAGAGGGAGAGAGAATTTCCAGCAGACTCCCCGCTGAGCAAGAAGCCAAATGCGGGGCTTGATCCCACAACCCTGAGATCATGACCTGAGCCAAAACCAAGAGTGTGGCGTTCAACCGACTGAGCCACCCACACATCTGCTACACCGTTTAATTCTTAAACACCTGAGATGGGTACCCTCATTCTCATCAATAAGCAGGAATAAAATCTAAATCTGCAAATGCGGCCCTGAGGAGCTGGGTGACCAGCCTGAATTCACAGAAGTAGCCAGCCAAAGATCTGACTCCGGTTTATCTGACTTCAAACATACCCTTAACCAGCCTCTCTGTGTGAATAAAGAAGAGGACATCCTTAAATCTGCTTGAATGACAAGACATCCTTAAGCCTCTCTGTGTGAATAAAGAAGAGGACATCCTTAAATCTGCTTGAATGACAAGACATCCTTAAATCTGCTTGAATGACAAGACATCCTTAAATCTGATATATTTTATATATCGTCCCAAGTGCATGAAGATAGCAGTAGTTGTGGGCAATTCTTTTTTAGAGAAATAGCACTTTCTACATTTCCTTTTTCAATACACATCAACTCCAATGATAGGGTGTTAAATATTAAATTTAGGCTTTGGTAACAAGAACAGAAATATACCCTTGAGGAAAAGTGTATTTTCCTTTAATGGTGTGTGTGTGTGTGTGTGTGTGTGTGTGTTTCATTCTCCTGAGCATTTTATAAGCCATCATCTAAGTATCAGGACAGCTGCTAGTTATTTCTTGGAGGTAAATTATTGACCACAAGTGGGCTTGGCCTTTTCACAAGATTCTTACTGGAACTGGAACGTCCCTTCAGTTTTTTCATGACTATGGCAAGATTGGCAACTGCTGCCCTCCTAGCTTCTGCTGTGACCTCCCCAACTCCACACACAGGACATCCCAGCAGAGGTGCTCTGTGAGGTGCACACCTGTTCATAGGCTGTGGCCGAATGTCAGAGTCAGGTGCTCCCAAGGAGCAGCTAGAGTTGGGGCCTCTTCCCACATCATCATGAATTAAATATGATTTTTGTGCAAATTCCTGCTCTTGATCAGTGCTTCTTTCCTCCCTTCCCATTCTTTACCTCTTGGGATAGAATGTCACAGTTCCCCACCCCACTTTGTATCATGTATGTACAAAAAGATAAAAATGAGGGAAGAAGGGGCACCTGGGTGGCTCAGTGGGTTAAGCCTCTACCTTCGGCTCAGGTCATGATCTCAGGGTCCTAGGATCCAGGCCCGCATCGGGCTCTCTGCTTAGTGGGGAGCCTGTTTCCCCCTCTCTCTCTGCCTGCTTGTGATCTCTCTCTCTCTGTGTCAAATAAATAAATACATTTTTTTTTTAAAATGAGGGAAGAAACATCTTTCTTTTCTTTTGTTTTGTTTTTTAAAGATTTTATTTATTTATTTGACAGACATCACAAGTAGGCAGAGAGGCAGGCAGAGAGAGAGGAAGGGAAGCAGGCTGTCTGCTGAGCAGAAAGCCCAATGTGGGGCTCGATCCCAGGACCCTGGGATCATGACCTGAGCTGAAGGCAGAGGCTTTAACCCACTGAGCCACCCAGGTGCCCCAGAAACACCTTTCTATGTCTTTCACATTCATGACTGGTCTCCTATACTCTGTGCATCTTGCAACTGTGGGTTTTTAAATATTCAAAAATCAGTTAACATGTGAAAAAGAAAACCTGCCTGCAGATACTCTGAGGTTTTATCACACAGACGGGGCCAGCTTCCAGGTGAAGTGTGGGGTGGAGTCTTGCAGAAAGAAGGGTGGGGAGGGAAAGGAGGGGTGAGAGGTCCCTGCCTGAGGGGCCAGACCTGGAGGGTGGACTCTGCAGCCTCCTTTCTTCTTCCCCATCACACCTCCAGATGCACTTCATTGAGAACCAAGACCCAGGCGAGGCAGA
>RCUC01039009.1:0-13447 GCA_003697995.1 Taxidea taxus jeffersonii | reverse complement strand
GGGGGGGGGCGGCGAGCAAGCAGTCGTTCTGCGGAAACAGGTGTGTGCAGGGGATCGGTAGGAACCAGCTTTTGAGAGATGGAGAGCGGGGTGGGCTTTAATAATCCCATCGTTTTCTGAACTTGTATTTGGTCCTGAAGGTTTAGTGAGGGTTCAAGGCGTACAAAGACCTGGGTGACGTTCCCAGGGACAATCGGCATCCCCAGTTCTTTTCAGTAAAGGATATTTTGGGCTAACACGGATCGCTTAGTGCAGAAGGCACTGAGCACACATGCTGGGGGAGATCCTCACGGCCCACTTGTGAACTGCAAAAAGCGAGTGGAATTTGTTAGGCCCTTTTAAATCAGCGCAGAGCGGACAAGAATTTCCTGGTTCACATCCGAGGTTCCGGGACTGTATTTCTTCCTTTTCCTCTTCCTGAAGGTGTCCTTGTGTTTGGGGCTGAGCATGCCGAGGGAAAATGACCCCCCTGCCAGCTGGAGTGAGCGGCTCAGAGCGCAGAGGCCACTCACGATTGTTGTAAATGAAATCAATGAGTTCCCACCAAATCCTGAGGAAATGCCACATCCTTCTAAGTCCACACCTCCTTCCTGGGATTCACTTCTGCTTTTCTTGAGAATGAAAAGTCTGAAGGTCTCCCCCCATCCCCATTGTTTTCGTAACTTGTTTTTTTACAGTGAGGGTTAGCAAGTGAAATGGCTTTTTGAGGGTAAGTACCAAATCCTTTTAAAACTAGTGAACGTAGAACGTGAAGTCCTGCAGGCTGTTCAGGACTCAGGAGGGAGAGACCCTAAAAGCGAATCAGGTAGACTCCCAAGAAGTGTGCAGGGAATGTGGTGGCTTCTAAAAGCCAGTGGGATTTTGGCCACTGGGTTTTGTTCTCTTTAGGAGAGTTGGACAGAGGGCCGAGTTTATTAGCTAAGCAAATACTGATAGGCATCAAGTTCTCGACACATTCCGAGAATCGAGTTCTTTCACAGGGCCTACAACACTGGACACAAACAAGATGTTCATTTGGGGAGTTACAGGTGACCAGTGACTAAATACACAGAGGGATGGTGAAGAAAGACTGGGGAACGGTGACTAATTGCCAGAGCAGCATGGAGAAAATAAAGGCTCATTCATCTGACCTCACCATCCTTGCCCAAGCTCATCCTACAAGGGGGTTCTCCAAGCCAGCATCCCACCTAAATCCTGGCATTAGCCCCTGTGACTTATCGTACCTTGTTTGTAATTACTTTTTATTTTATTTTAAAGATCTTATTTATTTATTTGAGAGAGAGAAAGAGAGCATGAGCGGGGGTCGGGGGGAAGGAGCAGAAGGAGAGGGAGAAACAGGCTGACCAGAGAGCCAGACGAAGGGCTCGATCCCAGGGCCCCAGGATCACGACCTGAGTCAAAGGCAGACGCTTAACTGCCTGAGCCACCCAGGCGCCCTGTAATTACTTTAAAAACAGAAACAGGGGCGCCTGGGTGGCTCAGGCGGTTAAGCCGCTGCCTTCGGCTCGGGTCATGGTCCCAGGGTCCTGGGATCGAGTCCCACATCGGGCTCTCTGCTCAGCAGGGAGCCTGCTTCCCCCCCCCCTCTGCCTGCTTCTCTGCCTACTTGTGATCTCTCTCTGTCAAATAAATAAATAAAATCTTAAAAAAAACCCAGAAAATTCCTTTTGCCATTGTTTTTCACACTAAGTTTTTGAATTATCTTTTTCTTTGATTTTAATGAAACTTTGCTCTCTTGCTGACTTTCTCTGAGTTCTTCCATTGCTAGATGGCACGAGAAGTGACAGACTTCTCGGGGGTGAACTAAGTGCCGTTTAATTCAATTTTTGCCCAGATATCAGCCTCCCTAAATTGGGAAGGAGGAGGGTGATGTGTTACAATAGCTTGTAAGAAAGGGTTAAAAAAATTTGATTTGGGAAAATAGGGGTCTGTAAAAGACTTTTTCAGTCATTTACCACATCCTAAAAACATTCGGTTGTAAGCTTTGAAATAACGGGGGGAAAGCACTGGGTTGAAAAGAAAGATGAAGTTTTAAGTTTAAATCACTGTATTATGCAGTATTACGTGAAAGCATTCCCTGCTTCTGTACGGAAAACCTTGGCACTTGTGACCACTGAATGTGCCATTTGTGTCGTGGACAGGTGTCTGATCTTAGATAACATACGTCATGCTGGGGGCTGACTCGAATGTGTAGCCATAGTCTCTTGTCACTTGCAGAGAAGGGTTGGATTCCCACCCCACCGGAGCCTTAGTGAGAACGCTCTCAAGGTGTAGCGAGAGTCGGATTCTGGCCTCAGCAAAGCACCTCAGGCAGCCCATGGTCATCCATGGGTCTCTATGGAGATGGCTCTGGAGTGGTGGTCACGTGATAGTACAGATATAGTGGCATTCAGAAACTGGATTATGGGTCACTATGGTAAAGGCGGCTCTCCCAAGTTCAAGTCTTAGGATTCCCAGGACAGACGAGAACCCTTGGGCTGCACTGAACTCCGTTCTCTCCAGAGAAGTTTAGCTACTGTGTGTGTGTAATGGCTACATGTCCAGTTTATTCCTCGAAGTTTGATCAAATTGACAGCTTATAAAACAAACTTTTCTCCGAGGAGATTAAATGTAATTGCTTATTAAAGCAGTACCTAGGGGCGCCTGGGGGGCTCAGTCGGTTAAGCGGCTGCCTTCCGCTCAGGTCATGATCCCAGGGTCCTGGGATGGAGCCCTGCATCGGGCTCCCTGCTCAGCAGGGAGCCTGCCTGTCCCTCTGCCCTTCCCCCCAGCTTGTGCACTCGCTCGCTCTCTCTCTCTCTCTCTCTCAGATGAATAAATTTTTTTAAAAATCTTTGAAAAAAATAAAGGAGTATGTAACACATACCTGTATGTCTTTCCCTAGATTCAATGCTCTTGCCTTTAAAAAAAAAATTGAGAAGCATTGGATCCTGTTACCTTCTTAGGTATATTCATGACACATAGTGAGAAGAGATCGGTAGAAAATGTCCCGGTCTTCTCTTGTTTTGGAGTAAGAGATGAATCTTAGGAATGAATGACTACAAGGCCTGGTCAGTTTGGTATTACTCTCGGAATAACATTTCCAAGTTTCAGCTTTGAAAGTATTTTAAAACCGTGATCCAAACCTCCCCTCATCTGCTGTTCTTTCCAGTTTGGATGGGATGGACCATTGTGTCCTTTTCAGAATCTGCCGCCTCCCGACCAGGTGGCTTGGAGTGGAGTGTGAGCACACGTCTGTGCCTCTGAAGATAATTCCTTGGTCATATTTGAATTGGGTAATGCAGACTCCCAAGGCTAATACTTAAATGTGAAACAATTGGCCTTAATTGGGGGCCCAGTGGATGAGCAGTGAGGAAAGAGAGAAGGCATATATCTTAATTGGTTTCTCCCCATAACAATCACGTCTCCCCGCCACTGTTCACACACAACCTCCTTGCCTTAAAGCATTAGGACGCTTGACTAGAGCAAGAGGGATGCTTCTGGCATGATATAAAGAATAATTAGGATGGGTGATGACAGATCTAAACAAATGGCCATAGTAGTTGTCATGAGATAAAGGTGGATGGATCCAGCGGAGAGAGTCGGCGGGGTGAGAGGAGCCATCCCAGATGAGAAGGTGACTGTCAGGTAGAAGATTGAGTCTCATTCGTGCGCCCATGCATGCCGTTCAGAGATGAGCCTGACTCCAACCACCAACCCATCATGTTGTCACTGAACTAGCCTCTTTTGTTTCTGGGTCTTAATATCTCGTTTAAATTATTTTTTCAACAAATGAATATAAAATTGCTTTTTATGGTAATCAAACTGAAATTATCTCTGTACATAAGATAATTACAGAGTGTGAGAGAAACGGGAAATGTCATCTTTTACCTTCATTTGATTCACTTCTAGTTTTAATTGCTAAATGTTATAGGGAGAACTGAAGAGCTCTGTTCTAATTTTGAAATTCTCCCGCAAAATAATTGAGTCATGCATATAAAGGGTTCGTTAACAAGAGCACAATTGTAGCATTGATTATTTTTGTTTGAAACAGAAATATGAAATTTTAAACCCAGCTATTTAAAAAGCCTGAGGCTACCACTGTGTGTGAAAAGCTTTCAGTGAGGAGCAACACAAATAAAGATTTTTACAACCAAGTGAGGTAACTTCCCAGCCTGGGAATTTATGATAGAGCTTTTACCATGCTTTTAAGAGTATTTTCACTAGATAGAACATCAGGTTTATATGTATGAAGGGATGAAAACTATCCTAGTAGCCTAAATTCTCTGACCAGGCAAGCTCGGTTGGAGGCCGTGGTAAGCCCAAGAAAGCCTTCCATCTGTTTACTTCGGTAGGGAAGATGGCACTTTGTTGGTTCTTGCCAGTGTTAGAAGGTGATTACTGAATCTAGTGTTACAGGTCCACAGCAGCGTGTGGCCTGTGCTGTGGGGAAGGCAAAAGTGGCAGGACTTACGCAGACATATACAAAAAGAAAAATGACCACTTGGTAAGCTCCTACCGTCACTTCTGATTTAATGATCCCAATAGTGTTTTGAGGTAAATGGCATTCAGATGACCATGGAAATGTGACTTGTAGGCAGGCATAATCAATTCACCATAACAAGGGCCCCGGTGAGTATAACTCTGTGGGACCAGTGGGCCTCCAGGCTTTGTGAGATTACTCTTAGATCTTGAACCATGAATCCCTGGCCCCGTGACCTCATCTTCTTTGAGATGATCAGTTTGCTTCTGTTAGTAAAGAAAGTTCTTTTTCTCCTCCTCCCCAGGAAGTTGGAGAAGTATGTGGAAAGATGAAGACCTAAACCGTATCTATAGAATCAGTATTTTGTATTACAGTTTGGAACTAAAGCCTATGTTTGTATTGTAAGGGTTTGTAGCATTTAAAAGAAAATGGCACATTTCAAAAATTTGACAGGTTAGCGTTGAGAGTCCAATCTGAAACATGTCATTTATTTTAGACCTGTGATTTTTTTAAGTTAGAAAGTATAAAATAGTTTGTCGCAAACCACTGTTGGAATGTTCAGGAGAACTTGAGTTTCACTACATTTGTAAGTTTCGTTTATTAGATTTCTAAGAGCTACTTAAGGATGTGAGAAGGTTTACCTTGTTAGGGCTTTAATTTTACCCTGTTAGGCATTTAAAGTGCTTATAAAGTAAGTTGAATATGTTACATTTATAAATGCAGTTTAAAATGTTACAGAAATTTGGCGATAAAAATCAGAACAGTGGTTACCCATGGGGGTGAGAATAGACTGGAAGAGGGGCTCCAGGGGATGGAGATATTTTTTATCTTGATTAAGCTGTTGGTTATGTTGGTTATCAAAATGCGTTGACTTGTCCCTTAAGATTTAAGCATTTTCCTGTAGGTAAATTTACCTCAATTAAAAAAAATGTGTACAGGAATTGAATCAACTAATTTATATATGGTGCTGATTGTTCAATGGAGTTATGTCTGCTCAGGTTGAGCTAGTTAAACATTGATTCAGGACCCCCCTGAGAGTGATTATTCTTGGTTTTATAAAATTTCTTGGATTTATGAATAGAATAATGAGATTCATAACTTGAATCTAAAAGCTTAAGGAAAACTGCACAGCAATTTGTTGATACAGCTACAGCCCTTGGGCAAAGATCCTCATGGTCTTTAAGTGCACGTCTAATTCCCTCTCCTGGTTGGTTTGACTTCCCAGGAGTAAGACAGTATCTTTCTTGTCCTAGTACCTCCGGCAGTTAGCACAAGGCACATGGCTATTGATGAGAGAATAGGACCCTCCCAGAGAGACCAGCTGCCTCCTTCTGTCCTCCCTCTGTCACTTGTCAGTGCATTCCCGTAGATCAGCGTGTCAGGTAAATTCCCAGCACGAAGGGCAGGGAAAGGAGCCTTCTTGAGAAGACCATATGCAGGACAGGGTTGGTGTGATGCCAGGTCTCAGTGGCTGTAATTCCCAGAGGCAGTAGCAGGATGGGTGATACACACTGGGAGCTCTTCCCAGCACAAGGGCTCTGTCCCTGGAAGCGGGCTAAGAGAATGGGGTTGGCGGAGGGAAGTCAGGAATGCGAGAACTCTCCATTGGGTCATTGCTGAGCCCTTAAAGGAGGTCACAGTGGGTCTTCCCCATCCCCTTGTAAATCGGTCTCTTTCCTCTTGATTTTCTGGGATAGCCTTTCTATCCATTCTGGTTTGTAAAAGACAAAATAACCCCAGATAGCCACTTTGAATCAAGTTGGAGGAAATATTTGTGCACTTTCACACATGGAAGATGGCTAGTCAGCCTAGGTCTGAAGATGACTTATGGGGTGACATTTTCAATAGCAGACTCTCTTCCCCCACCCCCATATCAGACCATCTTGATCTCCAAACACACACGCGTGCGCACACACACACACACACACACACGCCTCGCCATACCTCAAAATCGGCAACTGACAGACATCTGAATTCTGTGGTCTTTCCTGTTCTCTTCCAGACCAGGTTAGATTCACTTTCCCCTGTCCTTCTGGCAAAGCCCATCTTGTACAGTGATAGTGCTCTGCGGTTTCCCTCTCCTCTTCCTTCCACCACCCTCGTCACTTTTACCAGCATCACCGCTACACCATTGCGGAAGAAGACGCTAGGAGAGCAAGGACATGGACAGCTTCATTCTTCTCTTCTTCTTTTTTTTTTTTTAAAGAAAGAGTGAGGGGGGCCAGGGCAGGAGGAGGGGGAGAGAGAGAATCTTAAGCAGGTTTCACACCCAGCGTGGAGCCCAACGTGGGGCTCGATCTCACGACCCTGAGATCATGACCTGAGCCAAAATCCAAGAGTCAAACTCTTCACCGACAGAGCCGTCCAGGTGCCCCAAGCATGGATAGCTCCACAGAGAGATGGTGCAGACCGATGAGGAAAAGGATACAAAGGAAATCAATTGGAAGAAGGTCAAGGAAAGATCACCTCCCCCAAGTCTCCAAATTCACCTTTTGCCAGCTCTCTGCAGTGGACCTCAATGTGGCTTTTCATGAGGGGCAGTAAGCTATAGCTTGCTTTGGTGTTTTCTGTCCACTCCCAGATAATTAATTCCAGATACATGCTCGCTGCACCCTACATGTTGTTGAAATCTACATCCTTACTCCCCTACAGACATGCTCTGTTTTTCCTCTGCTCTGGCGCCTTTCTCATCTTCCTCACCCCGGGCTTCCCAGCTCCCATCTTGCTCACTCTGATCTTCCAAGACCAGTCTCACTTCCATATTCTGAAGCAAACCTTCCCTACTCACACACACCAGTTGCCCCATTTCTGAAACCCTCTGGAATCATACCATCCAACTGAAATATGATGGGAGCCATGTGTGTAGTTTGAGATCTCCAAGTAACCACATTTTTTGAAAAAGTAGAGACAAAGAGGTAAAATTAATTTTACTGGTACATTTTGACCTGGTAGATACAAAACATTATCATTTCAACATGTCATCAACACACAAAGGATTCATATACGTGTTTCATATTCAGGGCACACCTCAGTTCAGACTGTTTCAAGCGCCCCCAAACCACAGGGCGATAGTAGCTGCCATGTTGGACCACACAGCTCTAGAACTTTCTAAGCCCATGGGTTAGCAGTTAATTGTGTATGCAGTCGGCGTGTTTGCTGGTTGTTCTCTAATGAAGTCACTGTCTTTGGAGGGCAGAGTTTGTCCCGGGTCCTAGTGTGGTGCTTTTTTGCACACTGTGGGCACTCAACAAGTCTGTGGATTGCTTCTGTGTTACCCCCGTACGCCGCTAACACTCACGGAGAGACGGGCGTGTCCTCATCCCCTCTCACGTACATTCCCCAGCTACTAGGGCCGTCGCAGAGATCTCTGGAAACCAGCAGCTCTGGCCGCCCTATGCTTGAAGTGGAGAGGGAAATAAAACTTGCAGCAAAGCGGGGACTGCATGGAAAACGTAGATCGCTGGCACAGTCACGGCAGCTCCGCATCGAGACTCGTGTGCGGTTCCTCGTTCTCTGCCTCGAGCTCGCAAGGGGAGTATCGGAAAAATATGCCGCCGAAGAGGGGCTATCCCAGAGGAAGGTGGTTGCTTTCGTATCTGTGACCCAGCCTCGATCTCGGCTCTGCGAAAAGGTGGGGCGCCAAGAGGACACATGCGAGGCCAACCTAAGTCAGGCTCTGGCCACTTAAACAAAGGATTGCTTTCAATTTTGCCGAATACACTATTTTTCCTTCTGTTTTTCATGAAATGGCCTTAGAGAATTCCTCTTGTTTGTGGTCTCGAAAAAATTAGAACTATGCCCATGAGGCCTGCCTTGAAGGATTCTAGTAAACAATAAGAAGGCTTTGTTCTTGGTAATAAAATTAAAGCAAGCAGTGTTTCCATTACCTGGCAGGATGCCGCCTCCCCACCAGCCCATGATCCTGACAAATGTAAACAAAGCATTTTGTTTCCCAGTTAGGAGGTGAGAAGGCAACATCTGTCAGGTTTGTGTATAGAAATATAGTTGACCTTTCAGATAATGGAGAGAGAGAGCAAGCGAGAGAAAGAGGCCCTTCTTTGCATAATCCCTGACTTAAGTATTTTAAGATTTGATTTTACTCTAGAAGACTACCTACTGAGGCTTAAAACTGGAAAGCCACTGTCTTAGAAAGACAGTAGTAATTAACCAATGAGTTGGAATGATGGAAAAATCTAGGGGTCTCTAGATAAAAGAAACGTATCTGGGTTTTTTTAGTTCTACCCACTAGATTCATGGGTTTTCTTTGCCGGGTAACTTTGCCTGCCGCTTCTCAGATGTAGAGCCATTTATGGTCAGTTGTAAATGAACCTTTGTGGGTTGATTGTGGTCCTAAGCAAAAAAACCCGACCAAGTTCAGGATAGAAAGCACTGTCACATACAAACTCTCTTCAGCCCTGCAATTAGTCCAAAGTTGTTGGGGCTATCGAGGAAGCTGGACGAGTGTGACACAGGTGCCCCTGATATCCTCTAGAGTTCTTCTTAAGAAATGTCCAGATCATAGTCCCCTCTAACATAGGTGCTTCTGTCTGAAATGGTCAGTGCCATGCCCTTAGAGCACTCGCCAGTCCTATGTCCCCTGGCCCGAGAGCTTCCTTCCCCCTGGAAGCTGCTGAGACTCCGACTGGCATCTCCACCACCGAGGGTACCCACCCACCTGTTAATTCTAGAGGAGAATTGCTGCCCAGGCAGCCCCAACAGCCCTCAACCAGCCACTGATGGGAGATATTACGTGCATACTGCACTTTCTTCCCATCTGCTGGACTCTTCTGCACAGTTTCCCAAAGTCACCCACTGGGATTAATCTCCAGCTGCGCACCATGGTCGAGATAAGGCACACTCTCCCAGCTTCATACCTTTCCCCTTCTCACCTCCCCACCCCCTCCTGGTGTTGCCCTGCAGTGACTTGTACTCCCAGCACAGTGTCCTGCCCTGCTTCCTGGAGAGAGAACCACAGGTCGCCTCTAAAATGGGATGAACGACAGCACACGCTGCTTTTCCGCCTTGTGCCCCCAGCTCACATGTTCAATTTCCCTAAACTCTCCTGTGTTTCACGTTCTTTGGATAAATGTAAATATTAAACACCGGGCAGCAAAGATATTTAAAAATTGGTCTACCAGCTTCTGCTGGCTTTCTAGAGTCACGACAGCCAGGCAGGGGATCATTGATGTTACCTGTGCGTGCGCCAGGAAGACAGATCAGCACTTAGCATTTTCCAGTCGCACTCGGAAGCGGAGGGCTTACCGGTGACACAAAGGAGTGTATTTCACTCACTGTAAGGCACACTGAAGAGCAGGGATTCCCATCCTCCTGCTCCATAACTTTGCAGGGGAGCGGATGGCATCTATCTTTGAGTACCTCAAGCCTGAATAGAAGTTCAACTTTGTATTTTTCCAGTACCTCGCTATTCGGGAATCATGGCACAACAGCTGAAAAGAATGCCACTTAATGAGAAATGACATGCGGGATGAGTAATGCGAGGTCATGGGATAGAAGCTTCCTCTTTCCATTAGAAATGGCTTCCCTTCCCTGAGGTGGATCACCTCTGTCCTCCCCAGCAACTCCATTAGCCATCCCCTTCTATAAATGGGACTTTTGCCAAATACATTTGTTGAAAATTACTTAATGGAAAGTAGCACTTTTCAGAAACTTTACAAAAAAGACTTGATAGATACAAGCATCCATGACAGGTTAATAGATTTTTTTTTTTTTATCATTCTGCATGTCCAACCCAAACGGAAGGGTGTGAAACATTTGTTTTATGGAATGTGTAATGAATAAGAGAGAGGAAGGGAGGAGTTTACTGTTTTTGAATGAATTATTAGCAACACCTTCCATTCTGCTGCTTCTTTTTGGAACTGCTTCGAACAGTTACCATTTAACACAAAAAGAAAAGTCTGGCACGTTAATGCCAAGAATGTGAGTTTGAAGTCAGTGGGCTCTGAGGAAGACAGCAGGAAGAGCTGCGTTATGCAGTTATGTGACAGAAGCCAGCAGGACATCAGGGCTGGGAGAGAGAGGAAAAACCATACGGCAAGTATATTTTCATTTTCAAATTGAAATCCTGTGAATCCTCAGTAATTGCAACTAGTCATGCCCGGACAAGAGAAAACGGTGTTTATCAAGCACCTACTATGCACCACAGAGAGTCTACAGATATTTTCATTGAAAGTATGCAAACGAGGAGACATTCTTACACAGATTTGGTATTTTTCATTCCTGCAGCTCTCTGATGACAATGTCTATGATCTTCCCCTCTGTGCTAGACGTTGGCAAACTATGACCCTTGGGCCAAATCTGACTTGTCACCTGTTTTCCTAAATAAAGCTTTATTGGAACACAGCCGCACCCATTTAATTCCTTCTTGTCAGAGGTGGCTCTCCTACCACAACAGCCGTGCTGAGTAGCTACAACAGAGACCATGTGGTCCACAAAGCTGTAATGGTTACCGTCTAGCCCTCTACAGCAAAGTCTCCCAACTCCTGCTTTACATCTGGGAAGATTCTTCTCTCTCTCCACCCTCCCCCACCCCACTGAATCAGGGAGGAGCCTTTAGAGAATGCATTTGGGATCTGAAAAGAACTCCAAAAATTCTGGAGTTAGTTATCATGTTATGGCTTCCCAAGCCATTGTTTTGGTGACAGATGTAGATAGAAAAACATTTCAATTCATGCTATTAAGTCCTGCAGGTAATCAGCCAGGGCCGACCGGTCCTAGAACTTGTAGCTTTGACTCTATGGACATTCCAGATAAAAAGAGTTTCTGAACAATAGTAATAGTTATCATTTATTGAGTAATTACTGTGTGCCAGACATTTTTCAGTGGTGTCTCGTATACGAATTCATTTAGCTCTCACCCCGAGCTACCCCAGGGTTTCCCTGGTGTGGTGGGGGCTGTTCCGAGCATTGCTGGATGTTTGTTGAGTGGCTTGTCTGGCTTCCACCCGCTTGTGCATCTGTGACCCACATCCTGCTTCTGACAACGGAGAATGTCTCCGGCACGTTGCCAGAGCTCCTTGGGAGAGCACCTGGTCTACCGAGTAAGAGGAACTTGAGAAGTGGAGAGTTTCAGCCAATACCCATGAACACATGGCTAGGAGGTAAGGAGGACCTGGCCTTCAGCCCCAGGAGGACTTCCTCAGGACCTTGAGTTCTGAACTACCGCCTCCTTTAGCCCTTGTTCACTCCAAATCATTTCACCTTGTCTGACGATGTCACTTTACTGAAAAATTGACATCAACAGTGTCTTCAGTGGGCTTATTGTGTGTGCTTCTCTCGGGGGGAAATTCCTTTGCGTGAAGCTTCAGAGTTTTAGGCGTTAGCAGTGATGCTCTCGCTGGCCGGTTTTATTGTATCATCACAGTTGTGTTTCATTTGTGAGAAGACTTTTATTGCCAGCTTAGCACAGTGGGCTGCCATTTTTAACGGCATCGCACTTCCTTATCCAACATTAAGCTTCATAATCTTATAAACCTCAAGAAAAGAAGATTTATCGTGAGGTTTCTGGGAGCTATTTTCCGATCCCATAACAAAAACATAGCAGAATTCCGTATGGAGAGTTCCTCAGCATGCAGACCTGGCCTCCTCTGGGCCAAAGTGTTTTCCCCCTTGTCACTCTGCGGCAAAGGCGGGATTCTGAGAAGCGTCTGTCCGTACTGTCACTACATCCCCTTCTCACCAAAAGCACTTTATGAAAGGATTCCATTTTTTATTTTTCTGAAAAACCTGTCTCTTTGGCTTTCAAAAGTTTCAGTTGAAAGTGTTCAACTTTAAATGAACATATAAAATATTGTCTTGTACTCCAGTTTCTCCCCCAAAGACAGGGGACCCTGGGAATTTGGCCACTCTTCCCTCTGTCATCCACTTGAGCTAGGTCCACAAATATTTGACTTTGGTGTGAGAGAGTTTTAGGGTGAAGATTACATATAAACATATTAGATGAATTACAGTAATACAGTCTGCTCTTACTCAATTCTCTTTGGCTCAGTTTTATACACAAACTCAAGTGTTAGAGTCTCTTTCATTGTTCCTTCTGGCAGCTCTGACTTCTGCCCCAGGGTCTGGAATGTTCATCACAGCTGCCTTTGGTAATAAAACCCAAAGCACCCTCAGATCCTCGTATTACTCTTCACACCTGGACAGCAGTGCATGGCCAGGCACAGAGCCCGCCTACATACAGGCTTTCCCTGTACCCTCTTCTTCCTGGCCAGATTATCAGCTTATCTGCAGTTCTGTTGTGTTTCCGTTGGTCCAGCCCCAGGCAGATGGGAATGAACTCCCCCCGGTGTTTTTCCTTTGGAGCGAGTTGGGTTTGTTATAGATGTTATAGCATATAACAATATGAAATAATGGTGTTACTAAGACATAATAATAACACTGACCCCTTGAAATTTGGATGCAGACTCAAAATGACATATTCTTAGTAACAGAGAAAGTGCTGTTGAGTTTAGCCAATAACAACATCAATATAACATAAAATAGAAAAGGGTTTTGGGGCAGCTGAGTGGCTCAGTCAGTTGAGCAACTGCCTTTGGCTCAGGTCATGATCCCAGGGCCCTGGGATCGAGCCTCGCATCGGGCTCCCTGCTCAGCGGGGAGCCTGCTTCTCCCTCTCTCTCTGCCTGCCGCTCTGCCTACTTGTGCTCTCTCTCTCTCTCTGTCAAATAAATAAATAAAATCTTTAAAACAATAGAAAAGAATTTTGACCTTTCTCAGGGTCACCTTAATTTGAATCACGGTACAGCTTTGCTTTTGCCATGAGAACCCATTCTAGGCGAATTTATAAAGTAGACCTTTGTCTTTTAAAGCCCCAGTCTCATCCATAGTGATTTTAAGGATAACAAGGTTTAGAATCTTCCACCAAGGGGGTCGCAGTTTGATGGAAGTTTCAAGAGTACACTAATGATGGGCCTGTGTGGTAGGGGCAGTCTCCTGGGCTGTGCAGGCCGGGGTGGGGCGGGGTGGGGGG
>RCUC01039003.1:0-18034 GCA_003697995.1 Taxidea taxus jeffersonii | reverse complement strand
AAAAAAAAAAAAAAAAAGTTATGCAGGTCCTAGAATTATACTTACATTAGTTATAAAAGTTCTGTAGGCCCTATCATCACAACCATAATGCAGACAAGGGCAGGTGAGTGATACAGCTTCCACAGCTCACACAGCTTCAGACAGAAGCGGCATTTGCATTCAGTTTGCTCCCTGGAGGTTGCTCCATAGTCTTCCCTCTGTATTGCATTCTACACCTACAGGCTTGTCTTCCCTTGGAGAACTCAGCCTTTCCCCACTCATCTAATTGAATACAAAGTTCTGTGATACCCTGTAATACTTAACAAAATAAATTTTCGTGTTATGGCACTTGACCCATTGTTATTCAATGACATAGCTCCTCGACTTCCTGAAATTACCTAACAAGCTCCTTAAGTGTTGGCACATAAAGATGGGGACCTGGAACTTAGGAATCAGACGAACTCCCCATTTACTATTCTGCATCCTGCCCTCACAAAGGTACTCCACTTATTATGACACATAATAAAGGAAAGTTCTGCACAGGGCCTGAAAACCAGTAAGGTTTCAGGAAGGGATGGCTATTACTTCTTTTAGCAGGAGAAAACTACCAAGAATTAGGGCCATGAGGTCTGTACGCCCCTGTCAATCCCAGCTTATCAAGGCCAGAGCAACAGGTCCAAATAAGTGTCCATAAATAAAACAGAAATACAAAATGAAAAGCTGAATCTACTGCCCTCTTTTACACTACCTGTATGTTTGCCTCTGACCATCTATCTCCCTTCCCCATCTCTAAACATCTCCCCCCGCCCAGCCAGGAATGCTCCCCTCACCTTCCGCCCAACCCCCTACTCTTATCTCACCCCATTCTAAACACCTTTAAGTTTCAGCTCAGCTCCTACCCCTGGTTTAATCTCCTGTTTTCCACTATAGCCCTGGTTGGTTTCTCTCATAGATTTGTATAGCACTTGTACACTATAAAGTGAAATTTACTACTTCATATACAGTTTTATTTCAGGCCTGTTGCTCCATTTTGGTTAGTCCTGACTCCCAAGTTACACTGAAAGTTGCTTGAAGGCAAGGATCATTTGTAATTTTTCTCTGGGCTCCCTGGCACAACACTAAACAAGTAATCTGGTCACTGAATGCTTAATCTTTTGGACAGAATGTGAAACTAATAATGGATTTAAGATTTACGGTTCTCTTTTGCATTCTCTCTTCTCAGTTAGATACGCTTTTATATTCACTGTTCATTCTGATTTCATGTAGCATTCTGCCACCACCCCCACCCCTTCTTTCCTCTCTTAATCCTTACACCTGCAACCAGTGTGAGGCCTGCCTGTCAGCAAGAGGGTGGTGGGGGGGGATTAGTTACCACAAAATTGCTTGTTCTGTTTATGCCTTACATTAATTTCTCTACAGAAATCAGGCTATCATCTCCATTAGAGAAATTCAACGGAACAGATTCATCATTCCTCAAACTAATTCTTTAGGAATTTGCTCATTTTTTATACATTTGTAGGTTACATACCTAATTGAGCAAAATTGAGGCATACAAAGTTTCAAATTCCTTTTTTTAAAATTTCAGAGAGCTACAACCACAGAAAATACAAGCTTGAGCTTGATGAATTTCATGCTGATTACTGGATCTTGTTTAACTCAGATGCCACGGTTTTCACACATACAAAAAATAGACTCTGGCAGGCTAATGTAATATATTTAAGGATTTGACTAGCTTCCCACACAGAAAGTAGTCCACAGGAAGCTGTTGATTGGCAAATGAAATACAGATTATGAAAAAAACAATCTGTAACAGGGAAATATATGCAATTGGAAGAAATACTGAATAATAATATTTTAAAAATCGTATTTATATTTTCTGCTTATATTATGCTTTTTTACTCTACATGGCATTTTTTCCTAATTCCTACAAAAATTCCTCAAGATAACTATTCTTATCCCCTTGACATATATGGGGAAATAGCAATACCCAGATATCATTAGATAACTTACCTAAGATCAATTGAGAAATAAGTAAAAGAAACATCTTATCCTAAAACACCTTCTATTGAAGAGAAGGGACATGCTCTACTCAATAATGAGTGAAATGATATTAGTATTATCACAGTGTTTAATAGAATTTTTCCATTGTCAGATTTATTAATATCTATCTCACTATCTTCAGGGAAAATGTGAGATGCAAAAAGCCTTCTTTCCCCTTTTCCATCTCTGAGTACAAATATTTCCCCTACTGAGTTGCCACAGAGAGTAAGTTTCTCATGACTGCAAGTTCTATGGAAGACAGTAGACAAAGAGAAAGGTCTAGATTTTAGAACTGTGTATCTATCCCATTATCCTTACACTCCTTGAAGCTAGACAGTCTAGTTGGTTTCCCAGTGCCAATCAGAGTCTTGGCACATAGAAAGTATGTGATAAATATTTGGTAAATGAATTGGAGAGAATAACTTATAAATTATGGTTATAGGAAGAAGAGACAGAGTTGTATGTTACAAAATATATTCAAGGTTATTTGCAAGGGTTGAAAAATAGTTGATACTAGATGATGAGAAATGAACCATTATAATCATTTTTGGAAATACTTTGGTAGAATCCATTATATTTTTAAAGGTTTATTTTTTTACTTACTTATTGAGAGAAGGGGGGAGAGAGGAAAAGAGAGAAAGAAGGAGAAAGTTGGTGGGGGAGAAGAAGAGGAAGACAGAATCTTAAGCAGACTCCATGCTGAGGGTGGATCCTGACATTGGGCTTGATCTCAGGACACTGAGATCATGATCTGAGCTGAAATCAAGAGTCAGACACTCAACTGCCTATGCCACCCAGGTGCCCCTATTAAATTTTTAAATGCATACCTTTTGACTGAGGCACCCTCAGTTCCTAGCATGACCTCTCACACACTTGATATTACTATTTTTTGGACCTCTATTCTTGGATCAAAATCTAATCACAAAATAGATGATTTGCTATTCCTTGAATAGGTCTTGCTCTTGTTCCTTCTCTTAATGGTGCTTTGCCCTGCTGTTTTACCTGGAATGCCATTCTTCCCTATTTCTGCCTATCAAATGTACTACAAATGTCATAATCTCCAGGTATTATTTCTGTCACCCAACTGATTGCAATGACTTTTTCTTTGAACTCTTTCTTTAGAGTACAGTTATGTCACCAACTTACATCAGAGTTATTTACAAGTCTCATTTTTCCCTGTGACTTTCACAAGGTTGCTTTTTTTGTTTTCAGAGTCTCTTAAATTCCACCTAACCTACTTTGTCTTTCTGGAGATTTCTTTAAAAACCACAGTTACTGAGTGGCAGACTCTGGACTAAAACCTCAGTATATAATCTGCTCACCCAAGGATAGATCCATTATATTCTCCATGAAGTCTGAAGAAAAGAGACACTCACAAGTCTCAGAATTACAAACTTCTAGAATGAAAAGCAATTCTACAATCATCTTTACCACTGTCATGGATTCCCTTGAGATACTGATAGATTCACTTCCCAGAAAATGCCCTAGGTAATTTGCACACACATACACATGACGGTGACAGTTTTAAATGTGGCTGGTTCACCCAGTAGAATGAAGTACAGATAGGCTTTTAGGTGAGATCACAAAGTCAGATTCCATATGTGACTGGAATAACAGGGTCTATAACCTGGAATCACATCAATTGTGTGAGTGACAAGGACTGCTACAAATGGCCAGCAGGGGGTTGGGGGAAGGTTCAAGCATCCTTTCACTGTCCAGCACTAGCAGGATGGTGCCACTGCAGCACGTGGACCCAGGGCTGCCAGATCTGCTGAGAAAAGGCATAAACCAAAATATGTAATGAAGTATGGGCCATATGAAACTTATCTCTGGGCTCGTTCCAGACCTCACACCAAAAGTCTGAAATGTCTTTTATACTATCTGTTCACATGGCCAACCTGATTAGCTGTCCTGCACATTTGTCATCAGCTTATCCAAGCAGGAAAAATGAGACCCTAACCATCAATCGATAATTACATACTGACAAATAAAATTCCTGATTATTTGTACCATTGCTATTCATTTATCATTTCCATAAATATTTATCATCGACCATGTACTAGGCACCATCCTGGTTACTAGCTACACATTAATGAATCCAATGAACAAAGTCTCTAGAGTCAAAGAAGTTCTAGTAAAAAAGCAAACAACAAGAAAACCTAGACAAGCAAGCAAGATATCTTCAGATACTGTGAAGTCTGTGAAGAGAACAAGAAAGGTGAATGAGATAGATAATGATAGAAAATTATATGCAACTGATGAATTATTAAACACTACATCTGAAACTAATGATGTACTATATGTTGGCTAATTGAATTTAAATTAAGGAAAAAAAAGAAAATGGGTAGTCAGGAGAGCTGCTTTAGATAGGGTAGTCTGGAAGGATTCTTTGGCTGTGATTAAATGGCGTGAAGGAGTCAGCCATACAAAGAGAAAGAATTTTCCAGCTAATAGGAAGGACTAATGAAGAGGGTGAAGAGGACTGAGGCAGAACAAGGACGACTGGAGGGTAATCGAGTAGAGGGACTGGTATGAAGTAAGGTCAAGGAGGAGGCAGGGACCAGATCACACAGGGCCTTATTGACTGTGTTCAGTGTCTGGACTTTTTCCTAACTAAGATGAAGAGTGCTCAGAAGGTGGCAAGCACGGAAGACATGACCTAATTAATGTGGTAAAAAGATCCCTTTGTATAAAGTAGAGAACTGAGACATTGGTTACGTGGTTACTTCTATATTAGGAGGCTATGGAATATGATGGAATGTCAGTGGCATTCCCTTTGAATAAAAGCAGCTCTTATTTTTCAATTAAAATGTAACATAATTGACTTCAGTAAAAATGTCTCTCCTGACCTTATTTCTCTTGCATTAATGGGGTCGTTTATATGATATGTCAGGAGTGCTACCTCTGTACACAATGAACAGCTTTTATTTTTCAATTAAAATGTAGTATAATTGACTTGGACCAGAAACGATCTCTTGACATTATTTCCCTAATATTAATAAGACCATTTATATAATGGTCATGCAAATTAATCTTCTTTGTTCAAAAATATTGCTTATTTTAAATTAATACAATAACATGCATTTTTGAAATCTGCATTTTGATATTCAGATTAAACATGATCTCAATATCTAATATATAAAGTCTATGTGATTATTACAATGATTTAAAGAGATGCAAAAATATTTACAATCATGTTTTCATTCAAAGCAGTGATTAAACATAATTTGCCCGTGACCTTGCAGGCCAAAATAATATATCACAATGCACTGTAGATAGTTTCAGAGATGAAAACAGTGTTTGTCTGCTTCAGTAGATACATAGGTGAAGATGAATTTTGGCACTTGTCAGCCTATGATAAATTGCTACCAGACTAATACTTGTCAGTACAGTAATAACTGATCATGCTCTAAAAAAGCACTAAAGGGACAAAGGTGATGAACAATCCATAAAGTAAAAAATTTTCACAATCACAATAATGGCTCTAGTTCAAAGCACAGTAATTATCTACCAACATATAGATTGTCAAATCTATATTTCAAGTGACTACCTTGATATCTCTCAGGATCAATTTTTACCTTAAATTCTAATTAACAACATAAAAAACAAGCAGTCATGATAAGAACATGTCTCTAGTGAGTCTCTCCAAAAACATCCCTAAATCTTTCTTGGAAGAAGAATCTAGGTATACATTCTCACTCTTTCCATAACATTTGGAATCCTCTCCAATATCACCCCCCCAACACACACACACATACATTTCACTATTACTAAAGGTAAAATTCTAGGAGTAATATGTGGCAACAGGAAAATAAAATTTTCTAAATGACCCCAAAATTTGTCACTAAAATTTTCTAATGACCCAAAACTCAAAAGACTCTAAACAATATCGAGTACTGCCTGTACACAACACCTGTACACTATGGCATTAGAATGTTAGCAAGCTCAATAATTAGTATTTTAAAATAAAGTGTTACTAATACATTTTATAGTAAGTGCTGATAAAGATGTAATTCCTTTGGGGGTAAGTGATTTGGGTTTTTTGGGGTTTTTTTTGTTTTTGTTTTTTGTTAAACAAAAGACTAAAAATCATGAAAATACATTAGAGGACAATCTGGGACATATACACAAATTGACAATAAATATATACAAATTGACAAATGAAAACAACTGCTTTAATTTACATTCACATTACGAAACCCCCACATCCAACATTCATAAATCCAAGTATTTTCTAAAACTTTACATGGAAAGCTTATAGGATTTGTTATTGTGGTAAAACATAACACGATAAAAAACTAGCATTTTAACCAAATTTAAGTGCACAATTCAGTGACATTAAGTACATCCACATTGTTGTGCAACCATGTCCTCCATCCATCTCCACAAATTTTCATCTTCCCAAACTGAAACTCTGCATCCATTAAACAGTAACTCCCTATTCCCTTCTCCTCCAGCCCTTGGAAACTACTGTTCTACTTTCTGTGTCCAGGAATTCAGCTGTTCTAGATAACTCACGTAAATGGAATCCCACGACATTTGTCCTAAACTAAATGCTTAGTTTACTTCACATACTGTTTTCAAGGTTCATCGATGTAACATGTGTCACAATTCCATTCTTTTCTAAGGCTAACTAATATTCAATTGTATGTGTATACTGCATCTTGTGTATCTACCAATGAATATATGAGATTGTTTCTACCTTTGTTATTGTGAGTGATGCTGTTATAAACTTGTGTGTACGTATCTGTTGGAGTTCCTCCTTTCAGCTCTTTTGGGTGTATACCAAGCAGGGGGGTTGCTGGATCAGATGGTAATTCTATGGTTAGTATTTCTGAGGAACTGTCATGCTTTTTTCCACAGAGGCTTTACCATTTTACGTTTCCACCAGGAATATAAAAGAAGGGTTCCAATTACTCCACATCCTCACCAATACTTAATTTACCTTTTCTTAAATAGGCATCCTAAAGATGTGAAGTGGTATCCCATTTGGATTTTATTTGCCTTCCCCTGATGATTAGTATGATGAGCATCTTTTCGTGGTTTCACTGGCCATCTATATATGTGCTTAGGAGAAATGTCTATTCAAGGTCCTTGGTCCATTTTTGATTTGGGTTGTCTGGTTCTTGTTGCTGAGTTGTTTGAGTTCTTTACCTATTCTGGATATTAATTTGTTTTCAGATATAAGATCTGTAATAACTTCTCCTATTCCATGAGTTCCCTTTTCACCCTAAGAGTTTTTGATTTTGATGTAGTCCAATTGATATAATTTTTCTTTTGTTAACTGTGTTTTGGTGTCATAGCCAAGAAATTTCAAAACTAAATCCAAGTCCTGAAGCTTTAGGCTTATGTCTTCTTCTAAGACTTTTATTGTTCAGGCTTTTAAATTCAGTTTTTTATCTATTTTACTTTTTCTCCTATGATGTAATGTAAGATCTAACTTCATTATTTTGCATGTGGTATCCATTTCTTCCAATGCCATTTGCTGAAGACTGTCACACCTCCAGTGAATAATCTTGGCAGCTTTTTTGAAAATTATTTGACCATAAATGCTAGAGTTTCTTTCTGGGCTCTCTATTCTATTTGTTTGTATGCCCATCTTTATGTCTGTATTATATTGTTTGATTACTGGAACTTTTAAGGAAGTTTTGAAATCAGGAAAGTGTTAGTCCTGCAAATTTGTTCTTCTTCAAGATCATGTAGGCTATTCTGGATCCCATGAGATTTTCCATAAATTTTAGGATGGGCGTTTATATTTCTGCAAAAAATGACATTCGAATTTTCATAAGGATTTCACTGAAATTGCAGATCACTCTGAGTAGTCCTAATGTCTAAACAATATTAAGTCCTTCAGTTTGTGAATACAGGATGCTTTTCCACTTATTTATGTCTTTAATTTCTTTCAGCAGCATTCTATAGTTTTCAGCACACCAATATTCCACATCCTTGGTTAATTCCTAAGATTTTTTTCTTTTTGATGCCATTTTAAATGGAATGTTTTTCTTAATTTCTTTATTTCCTTTCTGGATTGTTCATTATTAGTGTATAGAAACACAATTCATTTTTGCATACTGATTTCATATCCTGCAATTTTGCTGAATTTGTTATTGGTTCTATAAGATATTTTTTTAGTAGAATCTGCAGATTTTCTACATATAAAATCATGTTATCTGTAAAAAATATAGGATTTTTGCATACATTCTTTAAATGGTGATTTTCCAGAAGGTAATTTGGAAGGCTAACTAAGGGACATATAAAGGTTTGAATTCTCATAAGTCTTCCGTACTTGCTTGATTCAAGTCCATTGCCATATTAATACATATCAATAGGATTAAATTCACCTGGCTCCTAACCAAAAGCAACACCACTAACATTAAAATAAAATATCTTCATAATGAATTAGTAATGTCATATTAATGGAAGCTGAAGGCATTTAGAAATTCTTTTGACTTATTTGCATGTACATTTATACTAAGACTTCTCTTCTGAATAAGTAGCCACTTAAAGGGAACCCTAATGTTAGCTTTAGAAAAGATGTAGAAAAGAAGTAAAATATCGAACTTATAGTCAGCTGGCATAAGATTTTTCCATGCTATCTCTTTTCTGTTACACTGCCTTTAGTCTACCTAATTTCATGAATTCAATTCTTCACAAAAAAATGATTCAGCCTGATTCTCCTTCTTATGGAGCATCATATTCCAAACTTTGGATGATCAAAAACCTTAGTTAAAGTCATCAAATTAAATGTCATTAAACAAGTTTACTTTTTCTCTAGCCTCATTTTCTCACTTCTGATGCTCATCTTCAATTTGGAGCATGACTGTTACTTATCCCCTACTTTTAAGAGGCAGCCTAATGTACTGCAGCAAGAAAAGTCTGCAGCAAGCTGGGTTTAATTCCACATGGTATTTAATCAGAAACAAAGTATTTAATTATTTGGAGCACAAATTTTCTCATCTGGAATATAAAGCTAATGCTATTTTACCAATAAGATTTTTATGAGGATTACAATAAGTATTTTATAAAGTATTATGCAAATATTAGTTGTTAGTGTCACAGGCCCAGATGCTATTTAAAAACAAATTAATTCATTCACTGATACATATACTACATACATAAACACATATTATGAATTATTATATATAATATATTATATATACATACATATATGTGAATACTATTTGAGTATATTGAGTATCTGCTATTTGAGTATCTCATAAGCATTATATAGAAAAATAATTTTATTCCATTTCTAACAATGAACCAACGACTTATAAAACATTACATTAAAACCAAACTGCATAATGGTGATGTTAATGTTAAGAAGTCAGTGCACAGTAATAGGACGTCTTTTGATGACACTATATTAATTTTACTTCAAGCATATGAAAGAAAATTACATTTTAAAAACAAATATTTTATCTTGCAAATATTTCATGCCAGGGCAGACACTCAGAAAGCTTGGTCAAATAACAAGAATACTGATTACATTTCCTTCATATTCTGTCTCTAGAATTTTCAAAATAGTACTATTCATCCCTGGAAGTGTTTTTGGAGAAGTGTCAATATCATGACAATGAAAACCAAAACTGATTTATGCCACCACATATTTTTGATTTGATCTTTGCTCACTCTTGGGTTGCATGGAGTTTTGTGCCAATCTTGTCACCAAAACAAGCATATTTGAATTCTCTGACTCGAACACTTGTCAACAAAACATTGTTGTTAGCATTTAATTCCCCATTCATATGTTGTGAAAGGAATCAGCATGGTTATCACAATTTAAAAATCAATAAAACTCATCATAAAATGTATCATATTTTGTACTTATTGTGTACTTAAGGATACATAAAATATATCTACCTTTTTTCATTTTTGGAATTACAACACCATTATAAACATATTTTTTCTTGACAAAGAATTGACTTGGATGCATCTTTTCCTATTATTTATTCAGGTAATTAAGCCTTATCTCCTCATTTATCAAACCACTAGGTAGTTTTGCCTTTTTTTTTTTTTTAAAGAAAAATTTTTTTTATTTGACAGACAGAGATCACAAGTAGGCAGAGAGGAGGAAGCAGGCTCCCTGCTGAGAAGAGAGCCCGAGGCGGGGCTCGATCCCAGGACCCCGGGATCATGACCTGAGCCCAAGGCAGAGGCTTTAACCCACTGAGCCCCCCAGGCGCCCCGGTAGTTTTGCCTGTCAAACTGATAGTTCCTAACAATGGCAGAAACAGGTAGTCAGACAAGCAAACCTATTCTCCATCTTTTGGAGCATGAAACATTCACTGAGAAGCATCCACTCTGCCAGGCACTTACATTTTCCTTACAGTTACTGTGCTCATACGCCTGTTTTGTCCATTGGAAAGCATCACATCTACAACAAAGCTTTTAAGAAACCACTCTGGCTTTTTTTTTTTTTTTTTAAGATTTTTATTTATTTATTTGACAGAGAGAGATCACAAGTAGGCAGAGAGGAGGCAGAGAGAGAGAGAGGGGGAAGCAGGCCCCCCGCTGAGCAGAGAGCCCGATGCGGGACTCGATCCCAGGACCCTGAGATCATGACCTGAGCTGAAGGCAGAGGCTTAACCCACTGAGCCACCCAGGCGCCCCCACTCTGGCTTTTCTATCTTCTCTTCCCGTCTTCACTAGTAGCTGCAGAAGAAAATGATGACATGGCCCTTGGAGAAGGTGGAATCACAATAAAGACGTGCCTGAATCAATCCTGGAACAGTATCCATCACCAAAAGGAACACCTACATTAGACTTACACCTGAGCTACACATAAACTACTGTTTCAAGCCAGTGATATATCCTCATGTGTGTTTATATGTTACAGCAGCCTACCTAATACAGTAATATGGAATCATACTTTGTATCTGCTGATTGCAATAAAGTAATCAAAATCTGGCTGCATTGGGTCATCTGGTATAAAGCGTTGGGAGAGACAGAGGTGATAAATAAAGAGTTGGTGTCACATCATAGTTTGTGGGATGAAAGCAAGTCAGCCAAATAATGCATTCTAGTTTTATCAATAAATTGAGAAAATACTACTACCTAGTCAAAGTTAGAAAATTAGAAGGTTTATGTTAGATGTGGCATTTTTCCATTTGAAATACAAACCAGTTTCATGGAAAATCATGTTTAGAGGATAGGACAGTGACAAAATTGAAAAAAAAATAATGGAATGTATAGTCATTACCAATAAACTCTTAGTACCAAGCATGTAAGAAGTGCCAAACTAAGTGACTTTTGTAGTATATAAGCATGGAGTAAATCCTTTTGTGGCTCAGGAACATGTGATCCCAATGCTGGTATAACTGGAAGTTAGTTTGATAATGGGTACAGAATACATTTTGAGAAGCAATAAATGCTATGCATAGAACACTAGATTTTATTTAGTAGGAAAATGGAATTTTATGAGCGGGAGAATGACATGCTCAGATTTGATATTTTCAAACACTAAGTATGGTAGCATATGGACAATAGTTTGAAGCAAAGAAATTAGAGACTGGGAGACTAGCTAAGAGGCTACTTCAAGGATCCAGTCAACAAGTTTCCTAGGTCATCTGGCAAAGAGTATAACATTTATTTTTTTAAAAATATTTTATTTATTTATTTGTTAGAGAGAGAGAGAGAGAGAGAGAGAGAGCACAAGCAGACAGAGAGGCAGGCAGAGGCAGAGGGAGAAGCAGGCTCCCCGCCGAGCAAGGAGCCCGATGTGGGACTCAATCCCAGGACACAGGGATCATGACCTGAGCCGAAGGCAGCCGCTTAACCAACTGAGCCACCCAGGTGTCCCAGAGTATAACATTTAAAGCCACTCCTTCTAGTATTGATATTTGGAATAAGAAACTTTCTATTTACAACAATCTAATACTCATTAGTTAGTATCAAAAGTATAAAGGAGATTTACTTCTTGGCACTTTCTCTGCTTGATGATTGATTGACATGTTATTTTTATTTCTTATAAACCAAATGTATTCAATGTAGCTAACTTCTGAAGCAATATAAAGATATCAATCACATAATGAATTACATGAAATTAAATATATTTGTACAATACAAAATAAACTTTTGAGAGAGTATAATGGCTCCCACACTAATTCACTTATTCATTCATAAATTTAATTTTCATTAAATATTGAGTTCCTACAGCTTCAGGCTTTGGAAATACAATAGTGAATAGTGAAAGAAATATACAAAGTTCTTGCTCTACGAAGTTTAAATTTGAGGATTAGAAGTAAAAATAAAGATAGACAATAAACATACAGAATCAAGTCATGGCAAGTGTGATGAAGAAAAATAGAATAGGCTAAAGAGACAGAAAATGAAAAGGATGAAGGAATTGCTTCTATTTTAGAGGATTTACAGAGAAGGCCTCTCAACAAAAGTGACATTCAAAAATAAAATTCAATAACATGAGCAGATGAGTCCTGTGATGACTCTCTGGGAGAAAAAAAATCATCTCTATACTAAAGGCTCATCAAGTGCAAAGGCCCTGAGGCAGGACCTTACCTGGCACTTGGCTCCTGGTGAGGCTGGATCTGAGTATGAAGTGAAGTAATGGAGAATATATCATTAGCTCATGCAATATTCATTCAGATTAAAAGTTACTTTAATGTAAATTGAATTAGCTTTATCTCTAGTGAAGCACTCTGCAGAGACCACAAATCCTCTTGGCCTACACCTAAGCATTCTTTGGTGGATTCATATTCCTGTAATTGTGAAGCCATGTGAAAATGGAGATGGTGCCATTCCCATTCAGTGACTGTGCCAGCCTTAGAAAAACTAAAACAGATTAGGTAAATGAGAACGTGTCACACATAAGGTCTAACTGTCACAGACAGGAAAAAAAAAATAGCCACTACAAAGATACCAATGGAAGCTGATGTCTAAAGTTTTTAGCTAATGACACAATAAATGTTATCTCATCTATGAAGAATTCCCTAATTCTCATCTCCCCTCACACACACACCCACACCCACATACACACACCCCTAAACCAACACCCATCCCTATTGTGTTTCCATAGTGGTTGGCACATACCACCCTTATATCAAGGGTTGCAGCTGTCTTCCCAATAGTTTCACAATGCCTGGCTCATAGAACGTACATTATAATACTTTGCTGAATGGAACCAAATAACATTCCCTGTGACAACTCTCCAATCTGTAAGAGTTTCTGTATTACATTTGCTATTTCAGTGGTTGATAATTTTAGCACTAGAGACACAATAATGTAAGCAACAAGCTCATATTTAAAATACTAGTTTATCAGAAACAGGAGGCTTTCATTTAATCTCTAAGGTTGATACATTACTCTTCATATTTAACTCAAGACTTAAACATAGCCCAGAAATTAAATAAAACAATTCCAGGTCTAATGTATACGAGAACAACAATGAATTCATCTCAAGTTCCCCCTAATTAGGCCAATAATTCTCTGATATTTCCAGTGACTTTATCATACCCAGTGCTGGGATTAGTAAGAGAAAAAACTGGCCTAGGAGAACACAGAAAGGGAAGACAGGAATAGAGGAGGAAACCTTCAGAATCTAACTGATGAGGGCCCTGGCTGGCCACTCATAATTTGCTATGGTAAATCACCAGCTCTTCCCTAAAGCAGATACTGCTGCAAAAAAAGTGTCTGATTCCTCCCTGAGATCATTTAAGTAGCTCTTTGCTTCATTCTTTAATGCCATTATTAATTGATGGCATATTCTACTATATGCATTCCTTATACCCCCTAAGATAGATTTCCTTTTTATGGCCTATTGGCCCAACTGCTAATTTAATATAAGACATTAATAATGGAAATAAATTATACATCTGCATTTCCTAACCTTTTCTCCCAGCTTTTACAAGAGGGGAAACAGAAATTTAATGAAAAGAAATATAAACATCATTAAAAAAATCAGTAATAGCACGAATAATAATAGCTAGCCCTAACTGACACCTATACTATTGTAGGTATTTCACAGACATTAACTCATTTATTAGTGACCACATTTCACAGATGAGGAAATGGAGGCACCAACTGGTCACGTAATTGCTCAAGGCCACACAGCCGGTAAGTAGCACAGAGCCAGGATTCAAAGAAACACACTGCTGCTTTAGAGGCCATGCTCTTAACTTCTACATATACAATGCTACTGTAGTAAGTCATTTTATTTTTTTTCATTTTTTTTAAAAGATTTTATTTATTTATTTGACAGAGAGAGATCACAAGTAGGCAGATAGGCAGGCTGAGAGAGAGAGAGGAGGAAGCAGGCTCTCCTGATGCCAGACTCGATCCCAGGACCCTGAGATCATGACCTGAGCTGAAGGCAGAGGCCTAACCCGCTGAGCCACCCAGGCACCCTGTAGTAAGTCATTTTAAATGGAGAACTAAGAAGAGGAGAATTTCTTCACTGGGTGTGAGCTAAGTTATCACTCTAATCCATTTATGTAACCAAAGAATTAATACAGAACGCTCTACAAACTGAGACCCAATAGAGCCCCTTATGTCAAACAGTACTAGGGTCTAGTGTGACATCCCATGAGGGGGAACATAATCATCTCCATAAGGGAAACCCTCAACCTGCAAAGCATGTTCAAGTTCAAATAGTTTCCCAGTGACTTGTTCAGTCCCACATGTTCCAAGATAACACCAAAGCCTGTAAAAGCAACCCATCTCGTTAGCCCATCTGACCAGTCTCTGCCCAGACCACCCAGTACAGCCTGTAAAATTCTGTAAGTACCCTTCCCTGATGCTCCTCTCTTGGCAGGCTATAAAGAGTCTGTGAAAGTGCTGTTCTCCTTTGCTCAATAAATTACAAGTTCTCTTTCAGGTGATAATCACATTTCCCTGGGGGATTTTGTGGGCCTTTCTAAACTAAGTCTAGAATTGAGTAAACGTTTAGAGTTTGTACTAGTTGAGAGAAATGGTCCATTATTAGATGGGGTGTATTTTCCTTTCTTTCATTTTCCATTTTTACCTCCTCATGAGTGGTGTTTGTTAGTTTTCAATGTTCAATTTTCTGAGTAACTCCACTTTTAAAAAGTACGCATCTGGTCTTCTCCCACAATATATCAATATCGCCATACGTGAGCTCTTTTTCTATCTAGAGTTTAATTCCATTCAAATTACCTCACTGGGCTTTAGTTTATACTTGCAATATGTGATATTATGATATGGGTTCCATCCTTGAACCAAGGAAATATAGGATTGTCAATGAGAAATACATGAAGTGGCAAATAACATAGCAAGGTCAATTTAAGATGACACGGCCATCAGAAAGATGGGTGAAGGTTAAAGATGTCTTATACTCCTTAGCAGGAAAAATGGCCTTCTAGTAGTTAAGGGTTCCAAATTTGTGATTAAAAAATACTTATCTAGGGGTGCCTGGGTGGCTCAGTGGATTAAAGCCTCTGCCTTTGGCTCAGGTCATGATCCCAGGCTCTCTGCTCCTTGGGGAGCCTGCTCTCTCCTCTCTCTCTCTCTCTGCCTGCCTCTCTGCCTACTTGTGATCTCTGTCAAAGAAATAAATAAAATATTTAAAAAAATACTTATCTACTTCATTTTGCTAAAATAACTCATTAAAATAATTTCAATAATGTAATCAGCATTTCCTACATACCCTCTCATGCAAGTCATGGGACTAAACCCTGAGGGAAAGAGAACAATTTCTAAGACACAACTTCTCCTTTAAAGCTGTTTAAGTCCACAGCAAATTACGCTAAAACACTAATTCCAAGCACATTTTCACTTAATCTGGATTTATTTTTTCAGAGGAGTTCTTTGAGGTAGTGTACTGACTAATGCAAAATAAATTGTTTCATGTACAATGAGGAATTGTTCCCCAAGCTTCCTATTTATGAAACCTCAAAGCTAAACCACTGATCTTCTAAAATGCTTAATTATCTAAACAAAGTAAATAAACTCATCCAACCAAAAATATGCTTGTGCATGAAGATGATGCTTTATGGTTATAAAAAGCCACACAAATATATTATGAAATTAGAAACACATTATATTTTGTTGTATTTACTGATAAAGTGAATAAGCTAAATAGGTCATAAAAACATATATTCAGTTTTATAGGGCACAAGACTTAACCGAGCAGCATAAATTCTTCTCTTCCTTATTTCTACAATAATTAAAAGTAAGCAACAAGCCCCCCAATTATCTGAGTAATTAGAGTGTCTCAATTAAGCATGAATGCTGATAAGATTAGCTAGATTTCTAGGTCACTTTATTTTGCATCATTATTAGTTTATCCAGGTCAGAATCTTACAGCAGAACTGTGGACTAGACAGGGAATACTTAGTAGTTAAGTTTGAGGCTTTTTTAGGGAGAAAATCCTACCAAGCTGGGGAATCAAAGTGAGGGCGCTTTTAAAATAATTAGGACAGTGACTAATGTATTCTAAAACACATGATTCATTGAGTGTAAAACACTCAATAAATATTAATGGTTATTATTTCATCATAATGTGCTTTAAGCATGCAATCTCAGAAAACTTACTATCAAATAAAGAGGAATGTTTAAGATTGTTTATGATAGGAATTAAAAATTTTTTTGATGGATTCTTATTCTTCTTGTTAACCATATTATGCTTTTACTCATTTGGGGGAAATGACATTTCCTATCAGATGGGAAGAGTAAATAAAAACAAGAATTCTGAATTTAAAAGGACTTTAGGAAAGCGGTTTTCCAAAAGAAACAGAGATATTTTAAACTTTGGGACAGATTATCCCTTCTTACCGGGCAAACCTTCACCTTTTCAATCAGCATTTGAATATGCAAATGCAAAGCAAAGACTTTTTTTGCAAAGGAGAAATTTCAGATGCTTCCCCAAAACACCAAACTGTTTTTCATGCTCATATAAAGGTCTGTCTTAAGGGTGGGAGCAGTTACATTCTGCAATCAGCTTTATTTGATAAAGACTTTATTCCCAGCATGGAATTAGACATCCTTATGCCCTGTGCATATTTTTGCTCAATTTTGGGTGTTGAGGGGTGGGGCTGGGGGGGAGCGGTGTGTGCACATAACTATACAGCCGTGTATGTGTGCATGACTGTGGTAAGAATACAAAAAGTGATGCCAATGAGAATTCTGGAAAGAGATATGCATCTTACCATTACTACAAAAAAGATTTTGGATGAGACCTGGGTTTGATGTAATTCAACATAGGTCAGGGAGTTGATGCTGCTAATAAAAATTGAATGATCCAGAATATCTGGGCTATAATGACTACTGCACATTGATACAATTGTCATAGGATACTATCAGCTCAGAGGTGCAGAAAAGATTCCCCTGAAGACAGTAATAAATCTAAGTGCCAATCATCCTTCAAAATAGTGGATTTTAGGGGCACCTGGGTGGCTCAGCCATTAAGCAGCTGCCTTCGGCTCAGGTCATGATCCCAGGGCCCTGGGATCCAGCCCCACATCAGGCTCCTTGCTCAGAAGGAAGCCTGCTTCTCCCTCTCCCACTCCCCCTGTTTATATTCCCTCTCTCACTGTGTTTCTCTCTATCAAATAAATAAATAAAATCTTTAAAAAATAGTGGATTTTGGCAAAATAAATAAGGTCTAAAGTGAGGGGAAAAGTTTCTGTCTTGGTGTGTCCTGTGACTTAAGTCCTATGGAGTTAGGATGATTCCCATTGAGGGGAGTTCAGCTGGCCCCAAAACTAGATGGGTAGCACAATAAATCAGCTAAGCCAAGATTTGGACAGCAGAAAACCCTAAGGAAGCCAGAATAATTTTTAATCGCTGCTTTAACAAATTCCCAAAAACTTCATGGGTTAAAACAACAGAAATGTATTCTCTTATAATTAAGTAGGTTAGTCTGCCTGGTTCTCAAGAGGCTAAATCAAGCGTCCATGAGGCGGCTGTTCTCTGAAGGCTCTAGGAGTGAGACAGTTTCTTTGCCTCTCCTAGCTCTTAGAGGACTCCCATATCCCTTGGCCCACTGGCCTCTTCCTACACCTTCAAAGCTAGCAACAGAGGGTTCAGTCTTTTTTTTTTT
>RCUC01039000.1:0-11386 GCA_003697995.1 Taxidea taxus jeffersonii | reverse complement strand
TTTTTTTTTTTTCCCCAGTTACGATTTCCTCTAGCAAGTCTACCAATCATGAAAGAAAATCGACCCTGACCCCCACCCAGAGGGAAAGTATACCAGCGAAGTCTCCGGTACCTGGGGTGGACCCCGTCGTCAGCCACAGCCCGTTTGATCCCCACCACAGGGGCAGTGCCACAGGCGAGGTTTATCGGAGCCACCTGCCCACGCACTTGGATCCCGCCATGCCGTTTCACCGGGCTCTGGATCCTGGTAAGCACAGGGTGAGGTGATGATTATAGCGGAGGAGTATTCCTGTATGACCTTTCAGACTCTGTTTATTATAACATGCAGACGGTTACATATATCATTAGTGTGCAGCCCACTGAACTCTCACACACACACTACACACCCCCATGCTTCCAGTTCAAAATCAAGAAACAGAATATTACTAGCACCCATTAGAGAACTGCAAAAAAAAAAAGTATGGCATCTGGTTAAGCTGATTGCAAAAGTGGGTCAGTGTGGAGAATTATTTTTTTTAAAGATTTGTATTTATTTATTTGACAGAGATCATAAGTAAGCCAAGAGGCAGGCAGAGAGAGAGGGGGAAGCAGGCTCCCCGCCGAGCAGAGAGCCTGATGTGGGGCTCGATCCCAAGACCCCAGGATCATGACCTGAGCCGAAGGCAGAGGCTTTAACCCACTGAGCCCCTCAAGCACCCCTGGGGAATTATTTTTAAATAACACAGACATGCCTTAAACATTTAAATTTACCATGTAGATATTAATTTCCCAGTGTTCTGATGTAAAGTCAGGGTCCCCTGATGAAATCTCTCCTTGTCTTTGTTACATAAGTGAAACATTTCCTTTCAGGTTTTCTTTTTTTAAGTGAAGCTAGAATTTTTTTTTTTATGATTTTATTTATTTATTTGACAGAGACAGCGAGAGAGGGAACACAAGCAGGGGGATGAGAGAGAAAGAAGCAGGCTCCCCACTGTGCAGGGAGCCAGATGTGGGACTTGATCCCAGAACCCTGGGATCATGACTTAGTGGAAAGCAGAGCTTAATGACCGAGCCACCCAGGCGCCCTGTGAAGCTGTAGACTTTAAAGCCACTTCGAAGTAATTTAAATACAGAATCCTTGCAGATTTTTTTTCTGTCTTTTCAAAACTTGATTCAGCTATGTATTGTCTTTCCAAAGCAGTCAATTTAGCTTCCAGAGAAACCATTCTTTTCGTTCTTTTCTCCACAACCTCCCGATTACTTCATTAAGTTACGTAATCACAGTAGCAGGTAGAGCTGGAAGGAACTTTTGGGTAGACACACCCCTCTGACTGTAGGTAGACATTCTTGTTGGAGGTGCAGGAGTCTGTAGGTTTTCTCGAGAGCAGTCTGCTGGGCGCGGGGCGCGGGCTCCACGAAGAGAAAGGAGCCCTGTCTGCACCTTGCTGGCCGACTTGACCCAGCCGTGTGCCAGCTGCGCCCTGTCCTCCCGTCTTCGTCCCTGTTCCTCTCGCCCACTGAGCCCTACTCAGATGCGTGTTTTCTGCTCGTACCTCTTCCCCGTCCTAACCTGCTTGTTTGTTACATCCTCCAAGTTGAAATTGGGTCACAGAACACCCGTGTTTTACCGTGGTCCTCAGGGAGGAGGCTTTCATCAGCAGTATGCTGAGATTTTGAAGGGTTGTTTACAGTTATAGAAGCGAGGACTTGTGGAAAACCTTTCATCTGTTGGAGGTTATATTAATGGCATCAAATTCTGTCGTTTGAGCACGTCAGGTTTTAGAGGGGTCTGTCTGCACATAGTTCTTCAGGACTGTCTCCCAAAACTGAGGCAGAAGTTCCCACAGAGTCCACTGACAGACTTACCCTGCTGGGAGTTCTGGATGAAGAAAGGGGAAGCGAACATTCTAGAAAACTTGTCATTTGTTTTTCTCGGGGAATGACTATATATATATATATATATTCACTCGAGTTTGAATGTGTGTTTTTAACATAGTGCTTATCCTAGTCCTTCGTTTTATAGCAGTTTTATTGTTATTTTTGAGCTTGAGGTGAATTTTAATGTTTTGAACAGAGGGACATTAACTTCTCCCTTTTAACAGACATACCTACCCATTCCTAGCAGCTCATGTCATGCTCTAACCCAGGTTGTCAAACTATGGCCAGAGGGCCAAATCCTGCTGCTGCCTGTTTGTGTAAATAAAGTTTTATTAGAACACAGGCACACCTTTGTGGGTGTTTTGTCTATGCCAGCTTTCATGCTACAATGGCGAGTTGAGTAGGCAAAGCGACCATATCATCCACAAAGTGTAAGATATTTACCATCTGGCCTTTTACGGAATAAGTTTGCTAATCTCTGCTGTAAACACATGCATTAATTAAATGTTTATAGACTAATCATTTTCAGCCCCCGGGAGAGCCATTATTTGTCACAAAGTGTGTTCACATGTATTTCCATTCGGTTGTGTTGAATGACCAGTACTACACCAATAATTCGATTTTCAAACGCAGCTCTTGGAGACTTAGGTGAAATTATAATTAAGTTATGTCGCAAAGACCGAAAGTGCAGCTGCTTGAGAAGTTCCTTAGCTCTTCTCCTACCGGTGAAAACGATCACATTCGTACCGTATCTGCTTCTCTCCCCTTTGCTGTTGCGTCAGACGTTAGAGTGCGTGTACTCCTACCTGATGTGTCAGGGTCTAACACGAGTCGCCCTCACTCCCCGTAACCCCCACCCACGCTAAAGCTGTACCTGCGTATTAGCCTGGCAGCAGGGGTCCCGGCTTTTTCTGCGGGGGAGATTTAGTGAATGACTTTCCCCTGGACCGAACTAAATGCCGTTCTCTCGTTCTCTCCACCAGCAGCCGCTGCTTACCTGTTTCAGAGACAGCTCTCCCCAACCCCAGCTTACCCCAGTCAGTACCAGCTTTATGCCATGGAGAACACCAGACAGACAATCCTCAACGATTACATTACCTCACAGCAGATGCAAGTGAACCTGCGCCCGGATGTGGCCAGAGGCCTCTCCCCACGGGAGCAGCAGCTGGGCCTCCCGTACCCAGCAACAAGGGGTGCGTTCTTTGCGGTCGGGCTTCTTAGATTGTGTTCGGTCTGCCGAGCATCAGTGAGTGTTTGCTGAGTGAATGATAGAACGAAAGAAAAGACAGCCCTGTCCTTGCCTCTGGAGCTCTCAGCCCCCGGAGGCAGAGCAGTACGTCAAGGCAGGGCGTTTTGGTGAGCACTGACACAACCAGACCGGCCGCCGTCTCTCTCAGTGATCCGTCTGTGCTTTTAGGCGACTCGTAGGGCGCACAGGGTTTCATAGCCTTCTCTAGATTTAAAGAAGGTCTTACAAAGTCATGATCATCTTAGCCAGTTTTATTTACACTGTACACAGAGTATCACTGGGTCGTAGAGAGAAACGGTTTTAAAAAGCCATGTACAGTTCTGTATCTTGAGAGAAACTGACCTTTAACATCTTGTATTGTCTTTGTCTTCTGAGCAGGAATCATCGACCTGACCAACATGCCTCCAGCGATTTTAGTGCCTCACCCAGGGGGAACGAGCACTCCTCCCATGGACAGAATCACTTATATTCCTGGAACACAGATTACCTTCCCGCCCAGGCCATACAACTCCGCGTCTATGTCCCCAGGTAACAGGCTGGTCACGGCCCTCTCTGGTACGACCAGCGTCCCTAAGTGCTGACAGCATTGTCTTGAAGTTTTGGGCACTTTACCCCATTTGGTCTGCTGAGGGTTTCTTTTTGTTTTGTTTTTTTAAGATGTATTTATTTAGAGCAAGGGAGAGGGTGCACAGAGGGAGAGAGAGAACCTCCAGCACACTTGGCTTGAGGTTGGAGCCTGACATGGGGCTCGAGCCCACCACCCTGAGATCACGACCTGAGCTGAAATCAGGAGTGGCCGACTGAGCCGCCCAGGGACCCCTGCTCTGCTGTTTTTCCTTTAGCGTTTAGTGGAGTTCTTATCTGCCATCCCTCACCGGATACACCAGAAATATCCCAAAACTTGTGTTAGGTGTCAGTTGCCATCCGAGACTCTTTAACAAACGGTCTCCGTCTCAAGTTGGGAGCATTTTGAAAAGTCTCCGGCTGCTAAAAATCTAACAGTTGTTTGTACCTGACAGGTCAGTGTTCTTATCTTTAAGTTGAAGATTTCCGTGTTTTACAGGACACTCGACGCACCTCGCAGCGGCCGCGAGTGCTGAGCGGGAGCGGGAGCGGGAGAAGGAGCGGGAGCGGATCGCCGCGGCCGCGTCCTCAGACCTCTACCTTCGGTCAGGTGAGCCCTGTGCCGTTGTTCGTGCTGTGGACACCCCTTGGTCATCGGTAGGACCGGGTGTCGGGCTTCCTGGGGCGGGGCGGGGCGGGAGCCGATCCTAGACGCGGGAATCGGGAGATAGAAAGTAACCTCACGCCCTGAGTGACGTACAAGTGAAAGTGCAGCACGTGAATTTTGAGGAGGAAACTGAGGTTTCCGTGAGGAAGGCGGCGTTTTGATTTGGCCCCGGCCGTTGGCTACAATTGGGCCTGCAGATACCGGGCGCAGAGCTCAGCGAAGCCAGAAGCAGCCGGAGCAGGGGCCCCCGGCCGCGAACACACGATGCGTTGTGGGGCTGGCGTCTGAGGAAGATGGGAAGGTCGGGTGCCGCTGGGCGTTACACGTGCTGCCATTTGGCGCGGAGGCTGGCGCCGTGCTGAGCGACAGTCACACAGGAGGGGCCGCAGGGGGCTTGGAGCCTGGAGGGGCGTGAGCTGGCCCCGGCAGGACAGCAAGGCCGGGTCTGAGTTCCTCGCGCCGCCGGGCAGGGCGGGAGGAAGTGATGGCGCAGCGGTAGCTCGGGGAAGTGATGTGCCACTGCGGGGCCGAGACACAGGCCGGGTGTGTCTGCACATTAGGGAGAGAGAGAGGGACGGAGTTTCCCTGTGGGGCACACTTCCACGCGTCTCCGGAACGTTTGTTCTGACCTGTGGTAGATTTGTCTTCTGCGTCCTGTTCCTTCAGTGAAAGGAGAGCACTTCCCGTGTCCGTGTCGCCGGACAGACAGATCCGGCCCTTAGGAGGAAAGACAGGCTGGACACGGTGACCTGGGAGTCCCCTGCAAGGGTGGCGGCTCTGGCTTGGCTGAGATTTCCAGGCGGCGGCGTGTGGGGAGAGGGCGGGTCGGTCTGTGGGCGCCAGAGGGGCAGGCGGGGACCAGACACTCCGTCATGTGGGTGCCGAATGGAAGGGCGGGGCAGGCAGGCTGTCACAGTCACGCTCACGGGGGACAAGCGGCATCAAAGTGGCGGCAACATAGAGCAGGGTCCCAGAGCTGGTCTTTGTATTGGACCCACTAATGTCATTGCTGAGGATTTATGTTGAATAAATCAGTGGGGCGAGGCCCGAAGGCGCTGGGCTGTAACGTACTGCGTGTGGAGGAAGACATGTAAATCCTTACGCAGGCCGGAAAGGCTCCGGTGAGGTGTGAGGGAGCATCCGATGCTGCTCACATGCGAGCGCTAAAAACACGGACCCTGATGTCACTGAAGAAGGCCTCACTCTGGTCGGAGCTGTACTGTGGGGAAGCTCGCGATCCCATGAGTGAGTAGCACGCAGGTCCACGCTGGTACGGAACCGTTTTCTCCATCAGACATTTAAAAAAAAGTTGACAAACGTCCCTCTGGCGTCGTCAGCGGCCGTGCAAGTAGGGACAGTCGTTGGGGGGTGCGAAGCGTTCGATGGGAAATGCCGCTGTCGCTGTTGGGTGCTTGGAAGGGAGAAAGTGGCGGAGAGGCTTGCGCTAGGTGGTCCGGGCTGGGGGGTGAGGGGCGAGTGCGGGAGCGGCCAGCTCTTCCGAGGACACGGAACAGAGCGGGCGGAGGAGTGTGAGATCTTCCCGGTGAGCAGCGCTGACCACGTCCGAGCTGTGGCTGTGCGGTGGGGCGGCTGAGGCCCGTGGGCAAAGCCGTGGCAGCTCTTGGCGAGTGGGGCTCGTGGGGCTCGTGGAGCCGGGCCTGGGGGGCGCTTGCGGAGAGGGAGCCTGCGCGGGGCAGGGTAGGGGCGGGGCGGAGCAGGGAGAGCTGCGGTGGGAGCAACTGCTCAGACCCCGGGCTGGCGACAGTGTGCTGCTGGCGTCACGATACTCAGGCGGCTGCTCCGATTGGGATCCGGGACGTGATCAGCACACCCGGGTCTGAGGAAGAATCAGACATGAACCTGTCTGGCCTGAGGGCAGCTGACCCTTGCCCAGCTCAGGGGTCGGGGTGCTGACCCGCCCCCACGGGAACGTCCGACCCGAACGGAACTGCTGACCGCGCCCTGTTGACCGGAAGCCTTACCGGGAACAGGAGGCGCTGAGCCGGGTTTGCGCGGGCCGCGTTCTTGCAGCAAAGGACGCGCGCGAGAGGAGGAAGGCGTCGGGGCAATCGGCCGGGCTGGCTCTGGTTTTCAGAGCAAACGTCCACGTGTGGGTGGAGCCTGCACTGCACCCCCCGCTGTGACAGGGGCCACGCTGGCTGCTGGCCGCTGGCCTTGCTTTGTTTCAGGAATCAAGGTAGATGCTTGTCGCATAAATGGAAGTGACAGTAAATGATAGTCGACGTTTTTGTTCCGAGTTAAGCATTTGGTCATATTACATCTTCGTTAAGAAACTCTTAGAGAGCAGGGTATCGGGTTTCTTACCATTTTCCTGTTTAGGAATATTAGGAAATGAACAGCCCCCCTGGACGTCGCTGTCTCTAGTTTCTTCCTCATGGCTTGTCTTGTCTTCTTTCCCTTCTGCTTTTTTCTTCTTTTTTTGGCCTTCACAGGCTCAGAACAGCCGGGCCGACCCGGCAGTCATGGATATGTCCGCTCCCCGTCCCCTTCGGTGAGAGCCCAGGAGACCATGTTGCAGCAAAGACCCAGCGTGTTCCAGGGAACCAATGGAACCAGCGTCATCACGCCTCTGGATCCGAGCGCTCAGCTCCGAATCATGTAAGTGCCCGTAGGCGTCTCGGCCGGGAAGAGCGGCCCCGGCATCTGCTGCCCGCCCGCCGCGTTTTGTCGTTGCAGCAGGTCCTCCCGCCGCCCCGGCCCGCCCCGCGTAGAGCCTGCCCCTCACGGACTCGTGTGTGGTTTGCTTCTGTTCGCAGGCCGCTGCCCGCTGGGGGCCCGTCGATAAGCCAAGGCCTGCCGGCCTCCCGCTACAGCACCGCTGCGGACGCCCTGGCTGCCCTCGTGGACGCCGCAGCCTCTGCCCCCCAGATGGAGGTTTCCAAAACTAAAGAGAGTAAGCATGAAGCTTCCAGGTTAGAAGACAATTTGAGGAGCAGGTCAGCCGCAGGTAGTGAGCAGCAGCAGCTAGAGCAGAAAACCCTGGAGGCGGAGAAGAGACCTGTTCAGTGTCTGTACACTCCTGCAGCCTTTCCGAGCGGCAAGCCCCAGCCCCAGTCCTCAGTGGTTTACTCTGAGGCTGGGCACGATAAAGGGCCGCCTCCAAAGTCCAGATATGAGGAAGAGCTAAGGACCCGAGGGAAGACTACCATTACCGCAGCTAACTTCATAGACGTGATCATCACCCGGCAGATTGCCTCGGACAAGGATGCGAGGGAACGTGGCTCCCAGAGTTCAGACTCTTCTAGTAGCTGTATGTATCTCCATCGGAGTTTTGCAACGCGCTCTCTGAGTAAAGAATCACTTTATTCCGTAGGTAAAGCAGAACAATATGACGTAAAGAAATTCCTGATCTGCGAGTAAATGCAATGGAAAGGTTTTGTGGATTAGTAGTGCAAAAATGTCTCTTCTGCTCTTTGTGGCGACTGTTTAAACTTCAGAGTTTCTGAAGTATGCCTGTCGAAGTATTTCCCGGGAACACCCTGTCCTTTATGGAGGTGAAATTGCAAAGTAGACAGGGCAGAGCTCGTGGTCAGTTTGGGGCATCTGAAAGGTCAGAGAGGCTACCAAGGCCTCTTAAGCATTTTCTAAGACACAGATTTATAAAGAGTGAGACCACTGTATTACTGGTCACTGGTATTTCCCGTACACCTTTTCTGCAAGCTGGATCTTTAAAAAAACTTTTTCCCATATATGTATTGGTCCTTTTTATTCCTTCTTTATGCATATGTCCTGTTCTGTGCTCATTTTCTAAAACTGTTTTCCTGCGTTTCTTTTTCTTTTTTTTTTTTTTTAACCGTTTTAAAATTTTATTTTAATTCCGGAATAGTTAACATAGAGTGTCATATCAGCTTCAGGTGTGTAACGTAGTCACTCGGCACTTCGGTGTGTGACTTGGTACGTCATAAGTGGACCCCTCCGCCCGTCCCTGATTTCCCCCAGCTCCCCTCCGGTGACCACCAGTTTGCCCTCTACCATTGCAAGTTGGTTAGTCATTTTGACGTCTGCCCTGTGAGTCCATAAGAGTTCACAGTCTGCTAATCCTTGAAGTGATTTCACCGTATGTGGGGTGGGCATCTCTCTGTTGTGTTTACTAATGAAATTGAGGAGAGTGGGAGATTTCTTATGCATGCAACGCGTAATTCTTTTTACCCCCGTGCCTACTTACAACTTATTGGGTAAATATCTACCCCATGGCCGAGTTGTTTGGAAAGAAGGGTGCAGATGGGTGGTCTGCTGTGTGGACAGTAAACTTCTGTTCGTCTGGGAGCGTGAACATCTGCAGAACAGCCACTGCGGGTGCAGGCAGGGGCCAGCTGGGGAGGATGTCGTTGCCCGGACTGGAGGGAGGTCACCAGCACACCTGGTGACCCCCCCAGCCTGTGGCTTACTGGACGCCGGGGCGCACGGCTTTCGTCCGTGACTAGCACCCCCTTCCAGCTGGCATCCCAAACCAGACCAACTCTAGGAGTCTGACCTTCAGAAGGTCTGAAAGAAGGTTTGTCGCCTTTTCTGAGTGGGGCTGTCGTTCTTACCACTAAGTGATGTGCGCGAAGTCCACAGCTGTTCACCGTTACTCAGCGTGGTTTCCAGTTTTTCCCTTTAGGGCCTCCCTCCCCCGAAGGTGAACACAGGTTCGCCTCAGACTTCCTAGTGACTGGATATTGGTTGCGCTGAGGTTTAGGGTGCTGGGGACATAAACGGTGACGAATGCCAGTGGATACCGAAGTTGGAAGTGGTCGACATTGCTTTGAAAATAGTTATTTATTTTAGTTCCCGAGAGATCATTTCCGTCCCAGTCACCGGGTTCCCGTCCTCCTGAATATACTAGACCCCAGCAAATTACAACTTGCATGGCCTGGTGAAGGGGTAGGAAGAAAGGGCTGTTCAGTTGGGTGCTGGAGGATCTGGGTGGGAGCCTGGTCATAGAGCTCATTCCAGGCTTCTAGACCTGCATGCGGGACCCACTGATCGATCACACCTGCTGATCTGGCCAGTCGTACAGGGACCACAGGGACCCTTGGGCCGCGGGCAATCTCCCCGGACTCCGCAGCCTGTAGAAGCAGAGCACATGCTAAAGTCCGGAGGTTCCACGGGCCTGCCCTCCGCTGCATCGGCCTTCAGTCGGTTTTCCTGGCAACTTCTGCTTAGAGGGGCCTTCCCTGACGTGGGCATCCTTTCTGCCAGGGGGGTGAATTTACTTATTTTCGGACATTCCCTACCATTTCTGTGTTTTTTCACAGCGTAACAGTGCTGAGAAATCATTTGGAGGAATAACTTTTTGTCTGCAGTAATCCGGTGGTTTCTGAAAATTATTACATAATGTTACTTCCTCTCTAGCTTTAAAATCATCATCCTAATGAAGCAGCCGGGTACCTGAACGTTTTTCTGACAGCTGAGTGTCCCCCAGAATTTTAGTCATTGGAAACGGTGAGCTGTGGAGATCCACTCTGATTTGCTCAGCCTCCTCTTAGGAGTGTCCTGGTGGCAGTGCCCTCCAGCTCCCGGGAGAGCGCTGCAGACCTGTTCCCTAGCCTGCCTCACCTCAAGGTCCTAGAGGCCACATGGTTCCAGAAGACCCTCTTCCCTACAGAGACTAGGAGCCTGAGGAAGACTCGAGGACCGCTGATACCAGTGCATTGAGCGGTGCTTGGTTTTTACCGCTGAACGTTTCGGAGAACAAAAACCAAAAATACGTGAATAGGTTTGAAGAGTTTGGACTTTTGAAACTTTTCACAGGATTAGTTTTAAAACGAGATTCTTTACTTTTCTTAAAGTATCTTCTCATCGGTATGAAGCCGCCGGCGATGCTATTGAGGTGATCAGCCCTGCCAGCTCCCCTGCGCCGCCCCAGGAGAAGCTGCAGGCCTACCAGCCAGATGTGGCCAAGGCACATCAAGCGGAAGGTCTGTAGTTTTTAGCCACCGGCTGACCTGTTTTCCTATCTGCACCTGGCGTTTGCCTCTGATGATCTGTCTGGACCATGTGACTGAAGACCTGGTTTTGTTGGTTTTGGTTTAGAGTAACCTTTATAGGAGTCTGCTTTAGAGATGTGTAAAACTGCACTAGTGGAAAGTTGGTTTTATTTTTTTTTTTAAAGACTTTATTTATTTGACAGAGATCACAAGTAGGCGGAGAGGCAGGCGGGGGAGAGGGGAGCAGGCGCTGTGCAGAGAGCCCGATGCGGGGCTCGATCCCAGGACCCCGGGATCATGACCCGAGCCGAAGGCAGAGGCTTAACCCACTGAGCCACCCAGGCGCCCCCACAGTGCATTCTATACTAGTTCTGATCGTCAGTCAGTCCGTGGTTTTCCTTTCGAGATTAAGATCAGGAATGCTGTGCAGAGATAGGTATCATAGCCCTCGCATGCGCTCCTCTGAGTCATGTTCAGTCTTTGATGAGTGAAAGGCCGGGGCATCCCTGAGTAAGACGTCTGTCTGTCCTCCGTTAGGTGAAGCCGCCAGACAGTACGAAGGACCATTACATCACTACAGACCCCAGCAGGAACCACTGTCCCCACAACAGCAGCTGCCCGCCTCCTCACAGGCCGATGGGGTGGGGCAGGTGCCCAGGACCCACCGCCTGATCACACTTGCTGATCACATCTGTGTGAGTTACTCGTTAATTTTTCCTTTTTTGGTCAATGCAGAAGGCATTTCACAGAGAGGGAATCCTAAAAAAGATGGCCAGGTTTTTTATGCTACATTATGTGTCCTCAACGGATTTAACCAACTCCTTCTTTTTTCATTCACAGCAAATTATCACACAAGATTTTGCTAGAAATCAAGTTTCCTCACAGCCTCCCCAGCAGCCTCCCACTTCTACATTCCAAAATTCACCATCTGCTTTGGTCTCCACACCTGTGAGGACTAAAACATCAAACCGCTACAGCCCAGAATCCCAGTCTCAGTCTGTCCACCATCAAAGACCAGGGTCAAGGGTCTCTCCAGAAAATCTTGTGGACAAAGCCAGAGGAAGGTATGGTTTTTATTTCAAACTTTATATTTCCCAAGAGTAAAACGATGTTTAAC
>RCUC01038991.1:0-10382 GCA_003697995.1 Taxidea taxus jeffersonii | reverse complement strand
GAACCTTGCCCCTCCACTCACGCCACCTGCAAAATTTAATCTGAGATGAGTCATAGTCCTAAGTGCAAAAGTTAATATCACAGCTTCTAAGAGAAACCATAGAAGAAAATCTTTATGACCTTGAGGTAGGTGAGATTTCTTTTTTTTTTTTTAAAGATTTTATTTATTTATTTGATAGACAGAGATCACAAGTAGGCAGAGAGAGAGAGGAGGAAGCAGGCTGTCCGCAGAGCAGAGAGCCTGATGCGGGACTTGATCCCACAACCCTGGGATCATGACCCGAGCCGAAGGCAGCGGCTTTAACCCACTGAGCCGCCCAGGCACCCCTAGATGAGATTTCTTAAATGGGGTATAAGATGCATTCTACATGAAAGAAAATATTGTTAACTTAGGCTCCATCAGAATTAACATATTCTACTCATTAAAAGAAACTTAGTAAAGGCAAAAGACAAGCCACCAACTTGGCGAAAAAAGTCACAATGTATATAAGAGGTCTCATATCCAGAATATGTAAAGAACTCCCTTAAATCAAAAACGAAAAGTTGGGGCACCAGGGTGGCTCAGTCATTTTAGCATCTGACTCTTGACTTCTGCTTAAGTCACAAACTGAGGGGGGTGAAACTGAGCCCTGCATTGGGCTCCATGCCGAATGTGGAGTCTGCTTGGGATTCTCTCTGTGTCTCCCTCTGCCCCTCCGCCTGCTTGCATGAGCGTGCACACACACACTCTCTCTACCTCTCTCTAAAACAAATAAATATATCTTAAAAAATAATAAGTCAATCTACTTGGCTTAAAACTAAAGATTTGAACAGTCACTTCAGAGAGGTTGATGTCTAAGTCAAGAAAGAATATATGAAAATATATTCAACATCATTAATTACCAGGAAATAAAAATTAGAAGCATAATGAGATACCAGTACATACTCAAGAAATCAAACTTAATCCTAAGAGGGGTGTTCAGCAGCTAGAATTGTGATATATCACTGGTGGGAGTGTAAAATGCTACAAACACCTTGTCACATTTTTGGCAACTCCTCATAAAAATAAATACAAACCTACCTACGAGGTACTTATAAAACAGACATGAATCCAGAGACTCACAAAAACACTTGAGCCAGAACACCCCTAGCTTCACTCTGTTTATGAGCCCAAACAGGAAGTAACCCCATGTCCATCAGGAGAACAGGAGATCTTGGGGTCCCAGGATGGATTCCTGCATCATTAGGCTATATTTAGCCAGTGAGATACTGTTTGTCGGCAAAGACAACAACCTGCGGACACATGCTCTCACGTGGATGAAAGGAGGGAGGTGAGGGAGAGAAGTCGTACAAGTCCATGTATGTGAAGTTGGAGAAGATGGACCGAAGCCGCCATGAGACCCATTGCCAGGAGTGTTTGAGGCCAAAGTGGGGTGTCTAGATAAGCATCCACTGGAAAGAAGTAAGAAGGAATTTACTGGGCTGATGGAAGGCATTCTTGATTTCCATCTGGGTGACTTCAGATGTGTCAGCGATGTCCATGAAGCACTCTCAGGACAAAGAATTCACCAGTAAGCCACCACTCGGAAGAGCAGACGTCACCTAGAGGATCGCTCTGTCCCTGTGACAGGACTTCCTGTGGATTTCTTCATTAGCACTTGTTTCAGGCTGATCCTGTTGTTTCATCTGCAAGTCATAAAGTTGCCAGAGGACCAGGAAATCTCTGGCACTCACGATGACTTTCATATTTACTTTGGAGTCAGAACAGCACGTCCCCGTTGTTCGATTTCACTTTTGCTTTCCATTCTAGAGTCTCAGGCAGAACGGATCTCTTCTGCTAATAATGGAAGAACTTAGAGTGAAATAGCTGGGACTGAAGATGTGGTAGCCTTTCTACCCTGGGGAACTCCTTCCAGAGAAAGAGTGCATGTTCATCCTGATTACCCTAAGGGGGAAAATACTTTGAAATTGGTTATCTAATAATTGGATATTGAGAACACACCAGAGGTGAACGTTACCAAGTTTCCAAACCAGGAATGGGGTGAGCATGCTTCTCACACCTTGCTTACATGCGGACAGCAGAGGAAGGCGCGTAAATCAGATAGAAATGGCCCCGTGTGTCTATTCTGTCACTGTCCTGAAGCATTTCCTTGTTTGCTTCTGTGTCTAAAAGGGTATTGAAGAGAAAATAGGTTGTATGTGAGTGCTGGAAGGAAAAAATTGAGTTTTTATATAAAATATTTGGGATATTCACAGGGTTAGAGGAAAAATATAAGGTAAGTCACAATACTAAAAAATGGTGCAGGTTCAGAATGCAGAAGGCCCAGGAGGCGAGACTGGCCCTGTGTCTGTCTGTCAGCACGGTCTGTTGAACACCCACTCTTCACAGGTGCCTGCTGGTGCTGGGATGCTGTGAGCAAAACACAGGCAGGCCTGGCTCACATGCAGCTTAGCACCATTACAGGAAAGCAGTTCTTGCAGGAAATCTACACTTAGGGCTCCCTGGGGGCACAGTCGGTTGAGCGACCAGCTCTTGGTTTGGCCCAGGTCATGGTCTCAGGGTCATGAGATGGGGCGCCACATTGAGTACCTTCTTGGGATTTTCTCCCTCCCTCTCACTCTGCATCTCCCCCACCCCCATTCACATACTCTAAAATAAATAAATGAATCTTAAGAAATCTTAATCTTAAGAAAAAAAGCAACCATTAAAGTTGTGTGAAATGTGGCAGAGGAGACACAGTGATCTCCTCCAGGCCCTGGCGGAGGAGATCTCAGCTCTTATAGAGTCTGAGGTGCATGGCCATCCCAGTCCCCTCTGGATTTCTCAGGCCCTTTTTTTTTTTTTTTTTTTTTGAGTAGACCCCACACCCAGCATGGAGCCCAGTGCAGGGCTTGAACTCACGACCCTGAGATGAAGACCTGAGCTGAGGTCAAGAGTCAGACACTTACCTCACCGAGCCACCCAGTTGTCCCAGGTCCCGTGTTTAAATTGGGGTAGGTGCTCCCTTGTGCAGGGTCACTGGGTCCTTGCAAAGACTTAGTCGTGGGCAAAAGGGAACTCAAACGGTTCAAAGGGAACTGACAGCCTGACCCTTAATTTCCTCATGTAGCTCTTCCTGAAACAGATCAGCCTGGAAACAAGAGCTGCTCAGGGGGCCAGGCTTCTCCTTTCTTCTCATCAGCCCTGCTCTTCTGAAAAGGACAGGTGTACCTCTCACCCATCTTGGGTTTTAAACTAGTATATTGCCCCTCAGGGTAAAGTCTTCCTGGACAATTAGAAATAATTGCTGTTAGTGTTCAAAAAATGATATCTGCCTACAGAAGTGCCAGGTGGACTATGAGACATCCAGTTAAATTTGAATGTAAGATAATCAATGAATAATATACTGCATGGGACAAACTTATAACAAAAAGTTATTTATCTCAAATTTAAATTTAACCAGGTATCCTATATTTTATTTTAAAAATATTTTATTCATTCATTTGAGAGAGAGAAAGAGCACAAGTGAGTGGCATGAGGGGCAGAGGGAGGAGCACGTTCCCCACTGAGCAGGGAGCCCAATGCAGGGCTCAGTCCCAGGACCCTGGGATCATGATCTGAGCAGAAAGCAGAAGCTTCACCGACTGAGCCACCGAATGAGCCCCATAACCTGTATTTCAGTTTCCTAACTCTGGCAACACAAGGCCTGTGGTTTCCAGGCCGTTGATTTCAACAAAATTGAGTGGCCTCTTGATAACCAAATTTCAATTAAAGATCATTAAATATTAGGGGGGTATAAAACAGAAGTTCAGAAAATTGTGAAAAATTGACATAAAAACAGGGACGCCTGGGTGGCTCAGTTGGTTAAGCAGCTGCCTTCGGCTCAGGTCATGATCCCAGCGTTCTGGGATCAAGTCCCACATCGGGCTCCTTGTTCGGCAGGGAGCCTGCTTCTCCTTCTGCCTCTGCCTGCCACTCTGTCTGCCTGTGCTCACGCGCTCTCTCTCTCTCTCTCTCTCTCTCTCTAACAAAAAACAAAACAAAACAAAAAATTGACATAAAAACATTTTTCTGGTCCTATCTACATTTACTTATGTAGAGAAGGTTTTCAGCACTTACCTTTGGATATGAAAAAATGGAACAGAACCTGTGCTGAACTGGTCATACTCTAATAATAGGTAATACCAACAAACACACATTTGAACAGGTTGTTCAAATATGAGCTGAAGCCCCCATTAAGATTGTGTTTGTAGTAGAATTTTACTTTTTATCTTTAGTAATTATCAGCATTTATGATCTATATTGTTTTGAACAACTGTGTAACTAACGTACTGAAACTAGTGTATCAGTAATGCGATCAGGGAGACATTTTTAACACTTGGAGCTTTATGATCACAGGGGAAAAAATTAAATTGGCTCATGCACATTTATTTCAGAAATACGAGTATAAAGATGTCTCTTGTAAGTGTACATTAAAATTCTGTGGGGGCACCTGAAAGTCGTATAATGCTGTTTGTTAACTTGATATTTAATCAAGTTAATTTGTTAATTTGATATTGGAATCAAAATTAAAATTAAATGAAATTGTGAGGGAAGTAGATTGTTCAAGGACGAAAGGCAATGATACAATATTTGCAATTATTAAAGTGAGCTGATACGATGCTGGGCATTAAATGGTTAGATATTTACATTTCCCTGAATTCGTTGCAGAGTGCTGCATCAGTTTTCTTCTAACACACCTAGTCTGCGTTTGGCAGTTGCTTTGCACCTGGGACAGCTTCTAACATTGTAATGTGAAGTTAAAAATGTGCAGAGGAAAAGAGTTTTTCAAAATTCCCTGGGCGGGTGCATGATCAGAAGTGTGAAAGGCCCACAGTTTTCAGAAAACGTCTCATCAGGCATTGAACGAAGCGGGCTCAGGAGAGGATTGACCTTTCCACGTGGCAGATAAACGCAGTCATCCTGGCACGGTTCCGGCGGGGGTCCTAACTGCCGGGCGGCGGCCCTCGTGGCCCTGGAGGTGCGCGCGCTCCCGCGACCCGGAGGAAGGGCGCGGGCGAGCGCTCGCTCCCGCGCAGAGGGGTTGCTGGGGGGGGGAGGGGTGTGGCGGGCTTTCTCTCGGGAACACAGGACCAGCAGGCGGGCCGGCACAGCCCGTCGTCGCCCTGGCGGGGCCCTCGGGGCCGGGGGCGCGGGGTGCGGCGCGCCGGGCGGCGGGGCGGGGACTCCAGCGAGAGCCCCGCCCGCGCTGAGACCTCCCGCGCGACCAGAGGCCGGAGGACCAGCCTTTGTAGCGGAACAGCCGGCCCAGCTGAAGGACGAAGCTCCAATGCCGGAAGCCGGAGGGTCAGCTCAGTGTTTGGCCCAGGGAAGACCCCGACGGAGCGCCCTGCTCCCCGCGCCCCCGGCCGCCGCGCGCACGTCATTGCTGTCGGGAAGCTGGGCGCGGTGACCCGGGCCGTAGCCGCGCGGGCGGAAAGGCCGTGGCCGGCACAGCGGCGCCCCCGGGGTCGCGGAAATCCCCCGGGGAGCTTGCCAGGCCGCGGCCCAGGGGAAATGCGTGCGGTTACCGCCGCGGACTTCCCCCACGTCCTGCGAGGAAAGCACCGGCCGCGGGCGCACGGATGGGGGCGGCCAGGCCACTAAAAGCCGCATAGGCCTCCTGCCTGCCCCGGAGAGCAGGGCGCCCGCGGCCACCCCAGGACACGGCCGGCACCAGGCGCCGGCGCGCGGGGCCTCGGGGCGGCAGGTGGGTGATGGGCGGTCCGGGTGCGCGTGTGCGGACCTTCCTCGCGTGGGTGCGGCCCACTGGGGAGAGCGGCGGAGGGCGAGCGTCTCCGGGAGGCCGGAGGGCCAGGCGTCGCTGCGGGGACCCCCTTGCCTGTGTGCACCCGCGCGCCAGTCGGCGGTGAGCCCGTGGGGCGGGAGACCCTCGTGGTTGGGGTGACCCCCAGGGCCTGGTGGTGGTCTGCGCCGTGGAGGGTGCCCCTGAGCTTCCCAGCTGTCCGCCCCAGAACTTTGTAGGAACGAACGCATCGTTTACGACCCGTGGAGGAGCGAATGCTGGCGCGCGTTGGCATGGAGAGTAGATTTGTGGTCGCCGTCCTGGCGGGCAGCTTGGGAAGCCTGCAGTGCGGTTCGTCTAGGTAGCCCCATGTTGGGGGCACGGGGCCGATGCTGACTAACTTGGTTTGCTGGTAGTCATCCCAGCCCCAGCTGCTGCTAAGCTCGCTGTGTGCAGGGACACCCTCCCAGCACATTTCAGGTTGTGTTCAGGTAGTTACTGTGCCCATCTCTGTAGATAATGAGCTTGCTCCTGCTCAGGGAGGTTTCCTTGCCAAAGGCCCTGTCCTCTGCTAGGGGGGCCTGAATGGCATCTGAAAACCCAGGATATGTGACTTCAAACCCTGATATTAAGCCATGGGGCAGCAGACTTTGTAGTCACTAATGTAGAGTTATGTTCTTAATACCATACAAACGAGCGTATTGTGGTAACAGGGTGCTGAGTCAAGTTTGCTGACCTTCCCTTGTTCAGCAGCTATGGAGAATGTTCTCCATTTTGTGCTGAGCCCGGTGGATGTTGGCAATGGGAGGACCAGTCCAGAGCTGAAAGCTGGTTCTCTCTGAAGAACCTCACAGTCTGGGGGAGGAGGGAAGGGAAGGCACACTCTCCCTCCAGACTCAGAGCTGTGGGTCTGCCAGGTGCCCTTGGAGTGGGGACATACCCACCAGCCCTGGGATCAAGAAGGTTGCCCACCAGAGCTGCTAAGAGAAGAGAAAAGGCTGAGACCTTGAGCCATTGGAAGAGGGAACCACTAGAAAGGAGACAGGAATCCCAGAGTGGTATCAAGAGGCCAAGGAAGGAGAACATTTCTTTTCTAAGATTTATTTATTTATTTGTGAGAGAGAAAGCGAGCTGGGGGTGGGGAGAGGGGCAGAGTGAGACAGAGAAGCAGGCTCCCTGCTGAACAAGGAGCCCGATGCAGGGCTTGATCCCAGGACCCGGAGATCCTGACCTGAGCTGAAGGCAGACGGTTCACCCACTGAGCCCCCCAGGTGCCCATGGGGTGAGACGTTTCTAAGAGGAAGTGGGCCCCTCTGTCAGATGCAAACATTTCCCTAGGTTTTGGGAAAGAAGGCATTGGTGTTATTAATGTTGATGGTGGTTTAAGGCATGTTGGCCAAATCCAGTTCTGGGAGGCCTCACCTGTAGATGCTTTTGCATTCACTGGCTGTGGAGGGAAAGTGAGATGCCACCCAGCTGACCCTTGAACAGCAGGGTTCCAACCTCGCACATCTATTTACACGCATACAGTTTCGATCATATGGTACAGTGCTGTATATGCATTTTCCTAACATTTTCCTTTGCTGACTTTCTTGTAAAAATACAGTACGTAATGCATACAATATCCAAAATACATGCTTATTGACTGTTACCAGTAACACCTTTAGTCAAGTACAGTTTATTACAAAGTTTTTGGGAGTCAACAGAGTCAGATTTTCAACAGTGTGGGGAGGGGGCATGGGCACCCCTGACCTCTGCATTGTTCAAGAATCAACTGTAGTTGCGGGCACCTGGGTGGCTCAGTTGGTTAAGCGGCTGCCTTCGGCTCAGGTCATGATCCTGGAGTCCCGGGATCGAGTCCCACATCAGGCTCCCAGCTCCACGGGGAGTCTGCTTCTCCCTCTGACCTTCTCCTCGCTCATGCTGTCTCCCACTGTCTCTCTCTCAAATAAATAAATAAAAATTAAAAAAAATTAAAAAAAAAAAAAAGAATCAACTGTAGTTGCTGGAATGGAAAGTGGGGTTGAAATAGGATTTTTGTTGCTGTTCTCATTCGGAAACCAAGACAGACTTCAGCATGCCTGCTATCTTGAAGGAAGAATCCGGAGAGAGGAGGAGGGGAGAGGCTGGGGTTGGGAGCAGGATTTCTGATGCAGCAGGTGGGTTGTAGGGAGAAAGGCATGGATTTGGGGGCATGAAAGGGTTACTGCTCAGTGAGGTCTGTTAGGGACCCAGAAGGCAAAGCAGTCTTCCAGAGGGAAGCAGGGAGAACTTTGGGAAGGATCCCGAAGGCTTCAGGGTTGCAGGGGGCAGTGAGCTAGGGAGCTGCCTCAGGCTGCGGACAGCTGTGCGAGGATGGTGGCCCCAGCCCGTGAGGTGGTGGGTGTCCCCCAGAGCTTTCGGAGGTCTCTGTGCAGAAGTGGCTGGGAGAGTTTGAATGGATGTGGAATGGGCATCTTGGAGTATTCTTGTCCTCTGATCATAAATGCTTGCCTGCCTGTCCACAGGAGTCTGTGGGCCTTGTGTGCACAGCCGGGCTTCTGGAGCACAGGGCCAGGGTGTAGGGCCTCGAGTGTAGACAGGCCAGGCAGGCAGCATAAATGAACAGAGGCAGGCGTCTCTTTTATTTTATTTTATTTTTTAAAGATTTTATTTATTTATTTGTCAAAGAGAGCGAGCACAGGCAGACAGAGTGGCAGGCAGAGGGAGAAGCAGGCTCCCTGCCGAGCAAGGAGCCCAATGCGGGACTCAATCCCAGGACGCTGGGATCATGACCTGAGCTGAAGGCAGCCACTTAACCAACTGAGCCACCCAGGCGTCCCTAAAACAAAAACATACTTTATGTGCATATCTTAACGTGTAGGAAAGAAATATGACACCTTCATTTTTTTCCGAACTTGTCTCTCTTGGTCCACTTTGCATTTCTGTCACTTTCGACAGATACAGGTATTAGGACAATTTCACTTTCTTAATAATGGCCCCATCAGAAGAGCCGTGGTGACCATTCAGTGACACATGCCCTGGACAGTCTGAGTGTCAGGGTCGGCATGCCCGCTGGGAACAGTGAAGTCTCCCCTCGCGGCCAGCTCCCTGTCGCTGTGCGGAGACTGCCCTGTTGCCCTTCGGGTTTTTTCAAGAGGAGCTTGGGATCTAGAATGTCATGGGAAATCTCTTACTTTTAAAAAATGTTGGTAATTAATTACAACATTAAAGAAGAAAACATGTGATCCTGGGGCACCTGGGTGGCTCAGTTGGTTAAGCATCTGCCTGTGGCTCAGGTCAGGTCAGGTCCTGGGGTCCTGAGATCGAGCCCCACGTAGGGCTCCCTGCTCAGTGGGGGAGACTGCTTCTCCCTCTGCCCCTTCCCTTCCCCCAGGGAAGTCCCCCGCCATGTGTGTGGGAATTCTGTTGTTTCTGTAACTCTTCTCTGTATAAATTTCAAAATAGCAAGTTACAGGAATGAGTCAAGCACCCAAAGTCTAATCCAGCTTGAGCCGGACCTTCTCGTGCCCCTGGCAGCACCAGCTTGAGCCAGTGGGTCCCGCCAGGGTCTCTCGGCCCTGCAGGACCTTGTGCACATGGCACACAGTCTTGCATGAGTAGCCCTCTGTGCTGGGGAAAAAGTTTGAAGAGAGTACTGTGTTACAGCTATGAATTATTTGACTTTGAAAACTGTCTTTCTTTTTTTAAAACAGGTTTTGCAAAAGAGGCAAACTATTCAATTTTTCCAGTTTCCTCTATACATCAAAACATCTCAAAATGGAGGCCTAAACCCCCTAAAAGGGACTTAGTCTAATCTCCGGGAGGTAGTTTTGTGCATGAATACACAAATTCAATAGTGAACTGGAGTTTTCGGTATCCAAAGAATGTTAATTTAAAAAAGCCTAGCTCATATGATCGAATCTAGTCCTGTGAGTTCTAACCCTAAAGTGATGATAATCTTGATCTGAATCTGACTTGTGGGCATAAAGGGGAAGTGATTTTTGCTGGAACATACTGTTGGACCCCTGGCTGCCATGCAGCATAGAAAAAAGGAACTCGTGTTTGGTAAAGATCTAAAAATGAATGGCAGTTATCTAGAACAGAGAATAAACACTTGGCCCTCTGCTAAAGTAGAGAGATGTGCCCGCGAGACCTCTGATGGGTGGGAGTCAGGAATGCATCCGTCCTGATAAGTTATGTGAAATAGAATCACTATGATTCAGCAGCCAAGCTCCTGACAATGGGAAGTAATTCTTATTTAATAGATTTTGAAACAGGCCTTAAGACCCATCAGCCAATTCTATTCCCATTTAAGCTCTCATTTGTAGGAAAGTTCTAGATCATTCCGTGTGCCCTATTAAAATTATTATAGAAAGAAAAGTTATTTAATTTGAGCAAGATTTGGGATATGCTGTATTTCATGGCATCTGAGATGTCACTGATTGTAGGACAACTGTCAATTTAAATACTTTTGGGAAATAAAAATGCTGCTAATTAAAATCTGATGCTCTTAGTTGTGAGATACTTCTCAATCACAAAGACACTGAAAAGATGCATCCTAGAATCAGTGAAATAGGGCCGTGCATTCTCCTTTTAAGGTAGGTCTTATCCTTTTTCTTTCTTTCTGGCTACCAAATTTTGTAATTAAAAAAAAAAA
>RCUC01038980.1:0-18204 GCA_003697995.1 Taxidea taxus jeffersonii | reverse complement strand
ACTAACAGTGTGGTCATGTATAATAATTTAAATCCTAATACTGGCATTAAAAGAAAAGATAATGATTTCTTCAAAAAGCTGGTATATCCAAAATTACATTCTAGTCCTAAAAACTAAATGGGCTAAAACAAAGTTATCCTGCACCCCAAATATATAGGCTATGATTCATTTTGCTTAAGAACTGTCATATCCACTGTGTGAGGACTTTAAATATATGGAGACATTTGAAATATTTAGGTGTTGAAAGGTATAATTTCTGTCTGTGATAGAATAATTTCCCTTTTCTCACCCTTTTCCCCTTACCCTATCAGTCCCACCAGTGCATAAGCTAGTTGCATTGTAAATACACACTTGTACTAACACCTAAAAGTAGCCTTTGACACTTCTTAAACACGAGAGTTTGAGGGTGATTCTTAGAATTCTGCTAGTCAGTTTTAATCCTGTGTTTTCTTTCTTCAGGTTTCCTGAAATGCAGTTTTTCCAACAAGAAAATGTGAGAAAAATTCTTACAGATGTTCTTTTCTGTTATGCTAGAGAAAACGAGCAGTTGCTTTATAAACAGGTAATGAAAATATCGTACAGGTGGCATCCATTGACTCAAAATTTTCTATACAGCTTGACAAATGATAGAGCAATAATGTAGCCTTTATTGTATCCAAAGTTGTATCATAATAGTAAAGCAATCAAAGAGCTGCTTGTCAGCTGCATGGTGAGAAAAGTAAGCTCATTGAAGCACATATGCTTCTTCCTTATTATAAGACATTCCACCAAATTGTCTTCTATAAGGTGTTCAATCTTTTCTTTCAACTTTTGGGAGTTTGTTTATAAACAGCATCTTTGAAGCCAATCTAGTAATAAAACTTTTCAGAGTTGTATGTATAAATATTGTTTCTAAATACAGCATTTATAAATATGTGACATGCTGTGTAAAAAATAATCAAGTGTCCTTCTACTCTTTTAAGATTTACTGGTGCTATAACCTCGGAAAGTTCCTCCAAATTTTTTGAAATTTATGATATTCTTTGGTATCCAGATATTTGGTATCCAGTAATATCCCATTACTAAAGGAAAGAAGATTAAGATTATTGGATTATGTTTTGCTCTCATTGAAATGTAAATTACTTAATATATAAAGAAGTATCTAGGTTTCTACTTAAACTTATGGTGTTCCAATAAAAATAAAAAAGTTGGATTTTTTTTTAAAGGTTTTACTTACTTATTTGACTGAGATACAGCGAGAGAGGGAAGACAAACAGGGGAGTAGGAGAGGGAGAAAAGTTGGATATTATGTATTTCTCAAAATGTATAGCAAGTGAGAATTTAAATCAAATTAATAAATTCTCTAACAATCAAAAGTTTCAATGCATGTCCACTGATAACCGTCTAACTTCAATGTAATATAACAGAAAACACCAGTTTGGCTAGAGCAATATATATATATATATATATATATATATATATATATATATATGTGTGTGTGTGTGTGTGTGTGTGTGTGTGTGTATGTGTATATATATACACACAAATTTTTTTTTAAGTTTTTTTAAGTAATCTGTACACTCAGCATGGGGCTCCAACTCACAACCCTGGGATCAGGAGTCACACACCCTTCTGACTGAGTCACCCAGGCACCCCTAGAGTAATGTATTTAATTTGAAATATACTTGATCAGTTTAAAGATAATAAAGTACTGATGAATCACTGAGCTCTACCTCTGAAACTAATAATACACCTTATGTTAATTAATTGAATTTAAATAAAATTTAAGAAAATAAAGATAATAAGCCAAGTCATATTCCAGTTGTCCTAAATAATGTATTTGTTTTTATATACATAGAATACCCAAGGGAACTAAATTTATCTTACTTTTAATACACCTTCATCATGTTAATTACATGGTGATTATCACTTTTAGAATGGAAGATGGGAAAAATATATCCCATTCATAATGATGACCAAAACTTTAAAATGCCTTGAAATAAATATAACAATATAGATGCAAAAGTTATGTGAAGAAAACTTAAATGTTGTTGAAGGACATAAAGCAAGAGTTGAATAAACAGGAAAGTGGTTGTATGTTTGTAGATGGGAAGGCATGAAATATTACTTCTTCCCAAATTAACATGTAAATGTATTATCATTCCAGTGATAATCTGAGAGAGAGAGATGCGTTTTTTAAAAACTGGACATAGTCATTTTATATTTAGTGCCAAAAAGCTTTACCATAATTTTAATGGAGATAATAACAGCTTAGGGGTTAAGAGCACTGGGTCTGGCCTGGGCTTAAATCTGTTATATAAATCTCAGCTCAAGCATTTGCTAGCTACATAATCCTAGACAATTTACTTACTTAAATTTTCCAAATATTAGTTTTACTGTCAGTAAGATGAGGGCAATAATAGTATTGACTTTGCAGAGTTAAAAACACATAGTGATCATTAAGAGTTCTTGTTGGTATTTATGGTGGATTTACTACTATCATTATTAAATATGTTAGAGTTGCTACAGAATGTAAGGCAAGGGGAGAATGGCAAAGGGAGATATGAAAACTTATGTAAACATTCTGTAGTCAAGCTAATATGACATTAGTATGGGAATCAACATGGATCAGTGGAACAAACTAAGAACAGGTCCAGTTCTATATGAATTCTTAATATGATGAGAGGGTATTTTCCTTTAATGGGAGAAAAGGATATTGACTTGCCATATTTGAATTTCCATCTAGAAAAAAGATTAAATTATACCTTTATTGAAGAATAAATTCTAGGTGGCATAAAGATATAAATATGAAAACTAAAATTTTCAAATGAAATATTGTAAAAAATGTGGGGGAATTATTTATAATCGCAGGGTTGGAAAGACCTTTCCAAGCCAGATAGACTCTCCAGAAGTCAGATAAAAAGTTCAAAGACCAAAAACAAAGAAACCAAAAAGAAGACTGGGAGAAAGCAAGTATCATTGTAGGATGTTTGGAAGCAAATAACAGAAAATCCCATTCAGACTGACTTGAACTCAAAGGATGCTGTTAACACACTTTGCAAGAAGTCTAGAGGCAAAATGGTTCTGCAGCATTAGTTATTCCAGTTGTTCAGACTCCTTTCTGTTTTTCAGTTTTCTCCTCATTGTGTTGGCTTTTGTCATCAAGCTTATCTCTTCGTTGTGCCCTTTCTTCTTTCCAATATTTGAAAATACCTCACAGTAAAAGATTTAATGATAGCGAACCAAGTCAGAATAAAATTATCCCAAGTTATACATTCTTCTTTAGAGAAAGAAAAGAGTCAATTAAGGAAGTGTTACAATAATGGAAACAAATTCCACAGACAAGGAATATAAACATAATAACTGCACTCAAACATTAGCGATGTGTGTGGGCCTCTGCATTTGTAAGAAAGACTAGACAGGAATAGGGAAGGTCAGATTCTTGATAATTTAGACAAAGTCAGTCAATTACTGAATAAGAAAGTATCATTAACATACTCTTGGGAGTCCCTTAATAAGACTTAATTACTCCCTCTACATCTTTAAAATCCTATAGATTTTTTACATAAAAATAATACCTTGCTAAAGAAGGACTGAATATTTAGCCAGATCAAATTTAAGAAAAAAAACCTTGAGTTTCATCACAAGCTGTTAAAGCTATTATTTTGTACTAGGTGACACCCCGTTTAACATCGACCATATTGTTAATAGTTATGGGATTTTATTGAATTAATGAGACTGTTATCATGTAGTAGAATGTCTTGCTGAGTTAATTGAAACTGCAGAGATTATATAAATGGTATTAATGAACTTTGACTGCCTGATGCCTCAGCTTTAATAAAGACTGCTTGGTGGGCTAAATGAACACAGGCAGATAAAAGAACAGGTTCAATTTTGTGAGCCTACAGGCTGTTGATGAAGAAAACTTCGTTACCTTTATTTTCAACTGGCATGAGTTTGGAGTGCCGTGACTACTAACGATCCAGCAGGGATAAAGGCTTTAAGCAAGCAGAAATGCTGATGGTATAGATGCAAGCAAAATACACATTGTGGGAACCAATAAGTATACTGGCAGTCTATTATGTTTTATTTTGCTTTGTTGAATTTACAGCATATTGAATTTATGATCATTCTTTCTAAATGGTTCTCTTTTCCTATAAAGATGTTTGTAAACTTGCCATTTGTTATTATTAATCAGGTTTTGCTAGTCTAGAATTAAGAGTCAAACTAACAGTCTCTTCCAAGTCTAATTGAGAAAATTCTCCAGTTTAGTTGGAAGTCAACAGTGAATTTGTAAAAGTTGTCTTAATGATATTCAGGGGACTCTTAATTTCCGTTATACAAAGAGCACCCTTATTTATTGATTTGAAACATGATTTAATGTTATTCTACTTCATTTTTCATATTGTAGTTCAACATTTACCAATACATTGCTATATGGAGAGGTAGATATTTAATTACTCTCATGGAGTGAGTACCTTCTATGTGCTGAGCCTATAGTAGGAACTGGATTTTTTTTAATCTACAAATAAACACATATCACAGTTTCTAATTCTAAAAACTTATCACAGTTTCTAGTCACTTCTGTGCTCATTTTATTGTGTGTCTTGCTCTCTAGACTGCAAGCTCCATAATGGTTAGAAACTTGCTCACTTCATTCACAATTGTGTTCTCAGCATTATCATAGGTAGTTAATAATTTTTGACATAGGAACTTGAAGATTAGTGATGCATGAGCAAATAAGAATCTGGAGAGAATAGTATTGCAGAAACTAGAGGGAAGAGAAAATTTAAAGAGGGTGGGAAAATGCATTTAGGCAAGAACTGATTCTTATATAAAGCAGCCATTAGTTAGAAAATTACATAGAGGGGGGAAAAGACCCAATCAGAAGATCACCGCCACCATCAGCAACATTAAAAACCTAATAAAAACTTAGCAGTTTATAAACTCTTGGGTTGGAAAATCTGTTATTCTTTAAAATATCTCTTTTCTTCAAGTTAATCTTAATGCAGTGCCAATAAAATTGCAGTATTTTGTTTAGCCTTTTATTTAAGTAATACTAAAGTTTACCTTCTAATTAAATTAGGACAGGCAAGATAATTTTGAGAAATAGCATAGGAAATATGGAAGAACAGGGTATTTTACAGTTGAAGTCATTAAAGTAGTAAAGTTCTTGTTAAGAATGTACAAATCACGTATTGCATGGAGCCCTGGGTGTTATATGTAAACAATGAATCTTGGAACACTGCATCAAAAACTAATGATGTGCTGTATGGTGACTAACATAACATAATAAAAAATTAATTAATTAATTTAAAAAAGAATGTACAAACCAGTGGAATACCAATAAAAGTCAAGAAAAAGCGGGACGCCTGGGTGGCTCAGTTGGTTGGGCGGCTGCCTTCGGCTCAGGTCATGATCCCAGGTGGGATCGAGTCCCGCATCGGGCTCCTTGCTCAGCAGGGAGCCTGCTTCTCCCTCTGCCTCTGCCTGCCTCTCTGCCTGTGCTCTCTCTCTCTAACTAATAAATAAGTAAAATCTTAAAAAAAAAAAAAAAGAAAAAACGAGCACTAACTATTCAGTATATGGTAAAAACAACATCTCAAAACTCTTAGGAGAAGATGGATTATTCATTAATTAGTTGAATTCTTTTGCAGAGAGAAATACAAGTTTTTCTTCAGGACAAAACTAAATGCCAGATCAGTTAAGAATTAGCTGTAGTAAAGAAAACAATGTACTCACCTAATTTCCATATAAGGAAGCCCTTTTCAGGCATGAAAATTAAACAAGAAGCCATGAAGGATGATGTATTGATCTGATAGTTTTAAAGTATGGAGCTTTATGATGACATTAATATCTCACAATTAAAAGACAAATGGTAAGCGTGGGAAGGTATAACAAAAATGACTACAGGTTAATATCCTGAATTGGTAAAGAACTGTAACAAATTATCAGGAAAAAAGGAACTCTTCATTAGGAGAAAATGGGCAATTCTTTAAATAATAATGACCAATAAAAATTTTTGTCAGTCTCACTAGCATTTAAATAGGGTAACTGACTATGAAGTTTTATAGGATTTCAAAAAACAAAAACAAAACAAAACACTACAAGTTAAGATGTGTGAAGTGGCAATTTTTATGCCCTAAAGTGAGGGAATTCTTTCTGAAGGGCAGCTTAATTGTATATATGAGAAACTTTAACCAGTTTCTTTACTCATTGACCCAGAAATTCTGCTTCTAGAGACTTTATTCTGCTTCTAGGGACTTTATTCTTTTTCACAGAAAAAGGCAAAAAGATTACCACAAAGTTATCTAATTTTTAATTTAGTTTTTAATATTTCTTTTTTTTGGTCAGCCTGGCCTTCCTTCCTTCCACCCTCTCATTTCTTCCTTTATTTCTCCTTGTCTTTTTTTTTTCTTTTCTCTATCTATAGTAATTCTTACAGCAGTTTGCTGTTACCTTGATCATTAAATTGTGGCACTTGGTTTTTGGAATAATTAGAGATTATTCCAGGAGAATAAATACCTCATGATGATTTTAAAGCATACTTAGCATTTAATTCCATTTTTTAGGTGTCTCTACCGTGTTCCTTTAAGGGATAGTCAAATAGTCCTCTCAAAGTTTGTTTAGTAAGGAAATGGTTATTTAAAAAGATTGAAGTGGTGTGCGGTAATTTGTCTTACTCACCAGAAAGCTGTCAGTGTGTCACAAATAATTTTGTACAAATGTCAGTGAGTCCTAATTCAAGTCTGGTGATAACTTGCAAATGAACTCTGGTAGAGTTTACTTCGATATTATTTTGTGAAGATTACTAGCTTTTAAGAATGGCATGATACTTCTAGAATGTACAGGAAGTTGTGTGTCTGCCCTTCCATCATGGGAAGTCACTAATTCCACCCATGAAACTCTGTCTTTTCTTTGCTTCCATGTATTTTTTAATTTCTTATTAAGGTGGTGTTTTGTCTTATTGTTTTTAAATTAAAGATTATCCATAGTTATTAAGCAAAAGGAAAATATAATTTACTTACTTTAAGAGGCAGAAAAGATTATAATTTATTTTTAACTTGCTAAAACATGTTTTCTGATGCTTAAGGGGGAAAAAATCTTGTAATTAACAAGGCAGATTACTAATGTGGAGTGCCTTATTCTCTACGATAATGGATAAATAATGAATTTTTATAATATTTTCTTAGAGACAACTTAGTAACCAATGTAGTTTTTTGCTTCTGTACCTATTCATATAATCCACAGGTGAGCACCAATATAAGGAAAAAATATATAATTGGCGAATTCACTAAATAAATTGAACAGTAATCTTATAGTTGAAGTAAACAGGAAAAAAAAAACTATGGTAGTTTTCAGATTAAAGATGTTGAAATCATACTTAGAAAACTTTGTTTGCTGTTATACCTGCTAAAGATTGTTTCTTTTATTATCCAACATTTCCAGCTAGCTGACTTCAGCTCTTCCTAAATCTACAGACATCCTAATTTTGAGCCATTATATAATGAAAACATTGGATGTAATTTCCTTAGGTCTACAGTTCTTAGTTGCCCTTCTTACTGCAGATCTTTACACTGTAGCTCATGATTATAATTTGCATAAATGAAATTCATATTTATGAGTACAGATCGTGAAGCAACTGACAGGTGCAAGGTTGTCTACCATGCCAATTTATTGTTTGTTGTGTCATTTAAAAGAGAACTGCTCTCCATGTTTTAAAGAAGAATTTGTGCTGTGGTTGAATTGGAATCAAATTCTAAAAGTAAATAAAATCTCATTTTGTAGCTTTTCATTTTATGCATTTCAATGAAATATGGAAATGGTGGTGGTGAGGATCAGTTGAAGAAGCGTTTAACTGAGCCTATTCTGTCCACTGGTGGACCCTCAACATCCTCCCCCTCTCATTTCTCCTGCTCTTATGTTTCAGGGAATGCACGAGCTGTTAGCGCCTATAGTCTTTATCCTTCACTGTGACCACCAAGCTTTTCTTCATGCCAGTGAGTCTGCCCAACCAAGGCAAGTTTTTATTTGAGCTCCTTCTCTTTTTTCTCAGCCTTGCTGTAATCATTTTAACCTCAGAATCTTTTACATTGAAGGTACTTTTGTAAATTATAAATGTTTGGTTGTGTTTCACGTGGCTGATTGTTAATTCCACATAATAGTTGTAGTCCTGGTTCAGCTATGGGACAAATTTGGAATCATAAATGTCTTTGAAAATCTTAGATCTGTGCCAAAGGAAGATATATAACCAATGGATCAAGAAGAGGAAATTTTTGTTAAGATGGCAAAGTGCTAATGACTGATGATATTCATATATCCTCTAATGATTCTTTCACTGTTAGCTGTATGAGAACCTTGTCTGTGAGATCCTTTCTCCCCACCAGGTTTCACTGAGTGAGTTCAAGTCATAAACCCCCATCTGAAAATAAACAAAAATTACTTGTCACATTTTTGAGATACGTTAATTTATTCTTTACAGCAAGTAACTTTAGTAATTGTATTTAACTTGGGCTAATTTTTAGAATTTATTTCTACTTCAGATGCAGTAACTGAGGGCCCAGAGAGGCAGCCAGCCAGTATCTTGGGACTAGAGACTGTGAGATGATAAAACTTTGTCAAAAGTAGTCCATAGGTTAACCCTTCTATGTGCAGAACATAAAAAATTAACACACATAACATTTTATGTATTTATCTCTACAATTATTAATCAAATATAGCCATCCATTTTGCTGAGCATAAATTAGAGCCTTTGTTAAATTAACCTTTGTTTACTCTATTATAGATTAGTATTTTCTAGTTTCTCTTGAGTTTCTCTAATTATACAAGTATGAGTTTGTGCATCTGAATAGAATAACCATATCTTAATTACCTTTTCTTCAGTTATTCTAAAGTATGGTAAGGATGAAGTTAGTCTTGGGGTCTTGGGATCCTGTTTTCATGCCAGTTTTATCTTTTTTTTTTTTTTTCAGCTTAACTTTATGAGACTTTTTTTTTCCTATTTTTTAAATTTTATTTAAGCTTTTTTTTTTTATTTAAACATATAATGCAGTTTTATCTTTTTAAAAGCATGTGTGTACAGTATGCTTCACAGGAAAGTATAGATACTTGAAAATTGCTTTTAAATAAGTTGGACATGCTGTTTTGGCAGTTTCAAGCCATTGAAAGGTAAAAGCAACACTAAAATAGATTTGAAAGAGGTATTATCACTAATTAATGGATGTTAAAATATGATAAAAATAGAAGCCATTGAAAGAAAATAATATTCTGATAGGATATATTTGACCGGTAAGTAAGTGTTTTGTTTTGGAAAACAAGTGACAGATTGTGGCGTAATCAATTTACTCTAGATCAGGCACATTCAAGGAATATATTGTCACAGTTTGTAGTGGTTATTTGGAGTAATTAGATAGATAGTTCATTGTGGTACAGACAAGGCACCTAATTTGTTTTTGATCTTTATAGAAAGAAAAGATTTCATTTACTAATGAAATTGCTTTTTTTATTTAGAAGGGATGATTTTTCATTTGCACACTGTATGAAAGTTGGCTTATGAGTATAGAATAAGGCAACTTCTGCGTCCCCTTCAACTAAAAAATTATATATTTTGATTATTTGTATTGCTTTTTTTAAGTGAGGAAATGAAAACTCTTTTGAACCCCGAGTATCTGGAACATGATGCCTAGTAAGTACAAAAACTTTCTGTTATTCAATTTTTTATACCATCTCTACTTCAGTGAGGGTTTAACGTTAGTACTGTATTATTTTTCTAATTTTTAGTGCAATGTTCTCACAGCTTATGGAAACTGCTGAACCTTGGTTTTCTACTTTTGAGCATGATGGTCAAAAGGTAAGTGTTACAGTACAAATCTTTTCAATATATTTGAGAGAGCAAATGATTTCAATAAGTAGGAACATCTAATTATTACTATTAAAAAAACCCCAAATTTAAAAATCTATGGAATAAGATTGAATTGGGGATCTAAGCCATATTGCTAATAATATTGGCAGGTATATAAAGGTAAAATAAAAAATTTCATATAAATAGGAATTTTATTTTATATGTATATTATCTGTGCAATAGAGCTTCTGACTTGAAAAATTTTTACAGATTTTGAATGACAAGTATATTTATCTGCCTGATCTGTTGCTACACATGTGAGTTGATAGACAGTTTGTTACTGAAGTGCATAGACAAACTCTGTATGAAATAGGCTATCTTATTTTTACTAATACTTCACTACTGAATTTACACATTTAGCTTCAATACTATCATTTATCATTTACTCTCTCTTACTCTTTTTAACTGTTATTTTTATTATGTGTTATAATCGATATGCCATGCCATTCACCTTTAAAGTATACAATTTAGTAGTTTTTAGTGTATTCCCAAGATTATCTGATTCAAAACTATTTTCATCACCCCAAAAAGAAATCTCATACTCATTAGCTGTCACTCTGCATTCCCTCCATTTCCCAGAGTCTCTGGCGTCACTAATGTACTTCTGCTTTCTATGAATTTGCCTGTTCGGAACATTTCCTATGAATGGAACCATATAATATGTTGCCTACTGTGATTGACTCCTTTCACTTAGCATGATATTTTCGGTGTTCATTCCTGTTGTAGCGTGCATAAGTACTTCACTCCTTTTCATGACCAAATAATATTTCACTGTGTGGATATACCACATTTTGTTTATCCATACATCAGTTGATGGACGTTTGGGTTCTTTCACTTTTTGGTTATTAAGAATAATGTTGCTGTGAACATTTGTGTACAAACTTTGTCTATGTATGTTTTCAGTGCTCTTGGCATTTCTCTAGGAGTGGAATTGCTGAGTTAACTGACATTTTAAACAAACATATATGCTAACTTAGAGATCATTATGGTGTTTTCATTATTATTACACAGTAGTAGGAAAATTGCCAATTATTCTGGCAAGGGATGTCATTAAGAGTTTTTGGTATATTTCTTCTATATGATTAATTTATTTTATATTGGTACAGTTGATTGCATTCTGCTTAGAAACCATATATTATTCTGTCACTTTATTCCATCTCTTAAAAAATGAAATGGAGGGGCACCTGGGTGGCTCAGTGGGTTAGGCCGCTGCCTTCGGCTCAGGTCATGATCTCAGGGTCCTGGGATCGAGTCCCACATCGGGCTTTCTGCTCGGCAGGGAGCCTGCTTCCCTCTCTCTCTGCCTGCCTCTGCCTACTTGTGATGTCTCTCTGTCAAATAAATAAATAAAATCTTTAAAAAAAAAATGAAATGGATAACTAATGTGTTTTATGCCTTTGGTCTAGATCGGGGCAGACTACTGCCTGCAGGCCAATTTGGCCTGCCAGCTGTTTTTATACAGCTTGGGAGTTAAGCATGGCTTTTACATTATTAAATGGTTGAAAAACTATCAAAAGAAGAATAATATTTTGTGGCATATGAAAATTATATGGAATTCAAATTTCCATGTTCATAAAAAAGTTTTACTGGGAAATAGCCATGCCTGTTTGTTTCCTTATTGTCTATCGCTGCTTGCTCATTATAATGGCTCATTACAAAGTTAAGTCGTTGCAGCACAGACTATGTGACCTATAAAGCCTAAAATATTTACTCTCTGGCCTTTACAGAGAAAATTTGCTGATCTTCAACCTACGTGATAAAGTCTTTAGTAATATATCAACATGTTACATTCCATAAGGGTTATTAGAGGTGAAACTTATAAGCATATTTGATGAACTACCATGTTTTAGAACAATTACTTTGTATTTGTTTTTGGCAGGAGATTTGATGAAGTCATAGACTTATGTGAAAAATCAAAATTTTGAGCAAAAAGTATTTGAATACATTTAAATAAAAACATGATCTTTTTATGCAATGGTCATTTTGTATTTTATAACTGATTCACAGTATCTACAAAAGCAAATGATAAAGATGTGAGCATTACTACTTTTCAGTTTTACCCATTCATGTTGATATCACTGAGTCAAGTTCATGAAAATGGCTAAGATAGCATAAAAAAGGATATTTATTCATTTTATCAAGAAAAAACACATAGATGTGACCACTGAACATTTATGTTACTTGCATATATCAATGAATAATACATATGTAGTGAATCCCTCTTTCATCCTCCTCTTTTTATTCTATGTCAACTTTCTTAAAAGAAGTTTGAGAAAGGAATATACTACTCTAAGTTCTTCTAGTTCCCTTGACAATTCAGTTCTATTACTGTGTGTGCTGCCTAAGTCAGCAGACATCCTTCCCATAATAAGACTTTCTTCATGAAGAAAGCAGTGTGTTGCTTTATATAACGGAGTAGAATTATCTCGCTGAAGCCTTATAACAGTTTGTGGACTGGCACTAACCTGTAGAGTACATTTTGAGTACCACTTAATAAATGGTTAGGAAAATTGCTAGTTTTATTGGTACTTGTAGCCATCCCATATGATAATATTTGTTAAATGCAAAAAGCATTTTTATGATGATAAATCCTGAAGATAAGGAATATCTTATATTAACTTTAAAATTTTCTCTTTTGGTTTCACTGTTAGATAAGCTGTTTACCATTTAAGTAATCATGAGCCTTACTTGTGAGTTTCTTAAATTTAAGCAATTTAGTTATAAGTATTCTGAGCACAGGGGAAATCTTTTCAGACTACGGTTTATGTAAGTCTGTAGTTCTTAAGCTACACATGAGTCTCCATTCAGTATTTGATAAATGAACCACATAGGCTGTTGATTTAGTGACAACTCATTCTCTTCAACCTGGAAATGGATTACATGATTTCATTAAATTAAACCTTTTTTAACAGGTTGATTTAGGATTAGGTCTCTCCAAAGCCAGTGATTGTATCTCTACAGAAGTGTGTTTATTCAAGACCCTTAAAAGATGACTAGGTGTAGTGATCTGTTTCCCACATGGTTGTTAGAAACCCTACCTGAGCTCTCAGTGCCTTCATCCCGCAGAGTATGGTATTCAGCCACACAACGTTCTTCAGTAGAGAAAAACTACATAACTAAAATAAGCAAAAAGTTGAGTTGCTCATTTTTACAGGAAAGTTGGCTTCAGAGTAAACACTGTCTCTTGAATGTGAATGGTGTCTTACAGTTAACATGAACTCCCCCAAATTATTTTAATTTAATATCAGTAGGAAAAAATCTGAGCAAGAATTAAATTTTTTTTAATTACAGCATCCTGTCATTTGAAGAGAATATTTGATATTATAAAAACAGAAAATGGTATCCTGCTTTTACTATTTTTATAATAAATTACCACAACACAGAGGTATCTTTTTCTCCTATCTATACAAATTAGCAGAAACTAATTGAGCCATAAAAATCAGCATGGTCTTACATTCCTCAGACCTGAAGATGCTGGTGTAGACACTGTAGCAAATACTAAGGACTACATCTCTTTTTAAGACTTTATATCTTGGAAAGATAGATGGAACCTCTTCCAGCAAAGTTTTTCTAACGCTAACACATGCCCTTCCTCTCCTCTTTCTTTCTATGAGCCTGATTAGTCACTGATCTTATGTGGATTTCTACGTTATTGTTGTTGTTGTTTTCTGTATAGTCTTCCTCTCTGGACTGCAATGGCAAGAGCTTTACTTTCCTTATTTTGTGCCCCTTTATTTTGTGTGAATGTGGTCCAGTGCTGATAAGATGATGTTCCTTTTAGAGATCTTATGGTTTAGGAACCAGAGAAGTAGAAACAGGTACTGTTTCTTTACAGTTATTTACTGTAGTAAAGAAGAAGATGATGAAATAGGACCTGACACTTGAGCCAGATCTTTAAGAACACCGGGAAGCTCCTCTATGGAAACACTGGGGAGGGGATATTTCAAGTTAAAGAATGGCATCCCCAGGATCTCTGGAAGCACAGTAAGAGTAGAGACTGACCAGATAATGAAAGGCCTTATAGACCTGGCTCAAGAATTTGTCTTTTGTTGGGGTGCCTAGGTGGCTCAGTGGGTTAAAGCCTCTGCCTTCAGCTCAGGTCATGATCCCTGGATCCTGGGATCCAGCCCCACATCTGGCTCTCTGCTCAGCAGGGAGCCTGCTTCCTCCTCTCTCTGCCTGCCTCTCTGCCTACTTGTGGTCTTTGTCTGTCAAATAAATAAAATCTTTATTTAAAAAAAAGAATTTGTCTTTTGTTTTTCCTATGGGAGCTATTAAAAAGTTTTAAGGAGGGCAACTGGGCATAATTTAATATCTGTTTTAGATGAATCACAAGGCATTTTGGAAGCTAGATTTAAAAGCAGACTAAATTAAGAGCAGTGAGACCAGTTAGGAGGAAAGAAATGATTGGGACCCCAAATCAGGTTATAACAGTAGAGCTGTAGGAGAGAAGACATAGGAAGAGGCTCCTGAGTGGTTCTGAGGAGCTAAAATTGGCAAAGTGTGTGTTGTTATTAGAGAATGGGTTGAGGTAGGCATGGGGAAAGGATGAACATGTTTTTGAGCTGAAGGTGATAAGCTCAGTAGTGGGTCTGCTGAATTGGAGACCCTTTTGTAACCCAGGATTCCTTGCCAACATATGAATGTATGAGAGAGAACCCAGAAAGGTTCTAGGTTATGGATATAGATTTGGAAGTCTTTGGAAAATGAATGTTGGTTGAAGTACTGTGTATGAGTAAGACGACTCAGGGAATCACATGCAAGTAGAGAATTAAACTAGGACCAGACCTGTATGAAAAAGCAGCATTTGTAAAGCAGAAACAAAAATTTGAGCTAGAGAAGTTGAGTGAGGGAGTGGCAGGCAGTCATCAGAGAATGATGCTATAAATCTCAAGACTGGAGAGAGGTAGAAATGGAGGACTCAACATAAGAAAGGTTAGACATAGGGACGCCTGGATTATCTCAGTCAGTTAAGCGTCTGCCTTTGGCTCAGGTCATGACCTTGGGGTACTGAAATGGAGTCCCTGGTTGGGCTCCTTGCTCAGCGGAGAGCCTGCTTCTCTCTTCCTGCTGCTCCCCCTGTTTGTTCTCGGTCTCTCCCCTTTTCACCCCCCTTCTCTGACAAGTAAAAAAATAAAATCTTGAAAAAAAAAAGTTTAGACATCATATTAAGGGAAATCATCAGACTTGAGATGGTGGTTGAAGTTTACATTAAAGCATTACAAGGAGTACAGGTACATCTTTCTTAATGTGGGATTTGACCTACATAGTTTGTTTTTTTTTGTTTGTTTTTTGTTTTTTGTTTTTTTTTAACTCAGCTGTACTTTTGGTCTCTCCGGAGAGTTTAAAAATCTTCCTACTCAGCTATTTAAATTGATCAAAGGACAGAAAAAATCTTCTTTTCTAATACTAGTTTCCTTTATTTCCTGCCTTTTTTAAAATAGTTTTGAGAGCTCAAAGTAAAACAGTAAAACAGTTTTCATTTCTTGTTTTTCATGTTTAGATTTTATGTCACAAGAAATATCTTATCAGAGTCATTCCATTTAGGTCCCATGGCTGATTAGACCAACTAACCACAGACAAGTAGACTAGCAGCTATCACTACCTCCAGCAAAAATTATCTTGAAATACTTAATGTCACCAGAGAAACTGGTCAAGGGAATAAGGTAGGAAATATTTCAGAAGACATATTCTGGCCTCTATTTTATGAGCACAATCATCTGTATGACGATCAGCATGTGATTCCACAATTTAAGCATTTGTCATGAGATGATTAAAGTAGTTACTGATTATTCAAGAATAATGTCCGCATAGTTGTTCATTTCATATTGAAATAAGACATGCTCCACTTTTTTCTCTTTTTAGGGGAAAGAAACACTGATGACTCCCATTCCCTTTGCTAGACCACAGGATTTGGGGCCAACAATCGCTATTGTTACTAAAGTCAACCAGATCCAGGATCATCTACTGAAGAAGCATGATATTGAGCTTTATATGCACTTGAACAGACTAGAAATCGCACCACAGATATATGGGTTGTAAGTACTAAAGTTTAAGTTTCAGCTATATCTAATTATGACTTATGGTGGTTTCTGTATGTCTCAGATCCACAGAAGTAAGACCAGAACTGTTTCAGCTCCATTTCATTTCATATGTCTTATGTGCCAGGCTCTATGTTACTATTTTCACATATCATATTTCATCTCATACTCACACCAGTCCTGTTAATTGAGTGTTGTACAGGGGAAGAAACTAAGGCTAACTCTGCGTTTAGACATATTAAATAGTGAAGTCATAATTCAGATTCAGGTGGGATTGGCTCCATCATCTGTAGAGCCCAGTACAAAAAAAGCCCTGTAAAAAAAAATTAGCAAGAATTTCAAGATGACAGCAGCAGATCATTAAACCAAGCATTCTAAGAAGTTCAGGGTCACGCAGATCATACACACATGAAACCAGCCTCAAACCTAAACAAACCTGTAGGATATTCATGTGCTTTCCATTTTATTGGGAAGTGCATTTCTAAAAGTAAGATAAGTGTCCCTCACAATGAACAAAATATGGTAATCATCTTCAGCCATGTAACTTCTGTAGCATACTGTAGCAGAAGAAAAGGAAGCCAGTCACTCCTCAGATATGTGTGTCTGTTTGTATGTGTACTTATTCAGTGGCTTAATAGGGTGGGTGGGAAAATTAGATTACAGTTTTAATAAATATGAATTAATTGTGTAGCACTACAGATATTAAAAGGATCCTTTATATTGAAGCAGTAAAACTTTTATAGCTAGTGCTGGGCAGTTCCTTGGTAGATATTTTCTGCAATTTCATCCCTCAGAGAGAACATGGAAAACTAAGAAGATATTATTAAGATATATATAATTGATGCTCAGTAAATATGAATTCATTATTTGAATTACATAGAATTTCAAACAAGTCAAAGGTTTCAGACCAGAGCAGAGGCTATTCATTTAGCCCAAAGAAAAGAATATCAATGAGTGTTTTCTTTAAGTTCTCATGTGAAAGAGTCTTTCATTAATTATAACTCAGCTTTCTATCTTCTTTGGAAGCCCTGAACTCTGAATAAAGATGCTTGCTTTTTGGTTTTAATGGTGCTTATTTTCATTTCTGTGACTTAAACTTGACTTCATCATTGAGAGCAGCTCCAACATTCCCACTGGAAATAAGAAAGTTGTGGGTAACATGGGTATTGGGCAGTACTGCAAGTTATTAATGAATCATCATTTACACTTAAAAGTCTGGCTAATGTGTTTGTGATTATAGATATAAAAATTTACTTTAAAACAGAAGGGCAAGGTCAGGAGATGAAGTCTGTATTCCTCCTCTCCATTGTACACTCAAAAAAATGATTTATTCAAATAGAAAAGCCCATTTTACACCCTCAAAAATTGTTTACTAAACTCTAGATATTGGTCTTAAATATTTGGGAAAGAAATTAATGTTGGACATATTTATCATTTCTTTGAAATACTTTATTGTTTATTACCTCTTTGAGCTGGTGCTTTACATTGCAGTGGTGGTGGCATGGACTTGGGTAAGATGATTTATAAACCATTGTGCTCCAGTTTTCTTTTTAGACATTAGTTTCCATCACCTTTCTCTTCATCATAATGATTCATAGGGCTTTTTTGACATCCCACCAACACCTTCCCAATAAAATTCCATGATCCATGAAATAATCACGCTTAATCCTTGCAACTTTATTTTTCAGCAGTACTAACAATACCAGGGCTTGCAGTAACCATAGCTGACTCAATTATCCCATTATTTTAGTATAGAATCTCCTCTGCATTAACTAAAAATATACATTTTTTTCATCTTTGAAAAAGTCATTCATTCTCTTAATTGGTCTCTACTATAGTGCAAGAAGTTTACTCCATTTACTAAATCTGATTGTTTTATTTCTATTTGTGGGATACATGTGGTCAAATTTTCCTTTGTCTTTATGCTACCTTCACTTGTACAACTCATTTGTATATTTCTTATTGATGTCTTTTATTATCTTTGGAGGCCAGACAAAAATGTGAGTATAATATGAAATAGCAGTTAGAAGCACAGACTTTGAAATGAAGCAGATCTGTTTAACCACTTTGATCCTTGGTTTCTTCATATGTGAAATGAAGATTAAATGTAATGGTACCTACCTCTTAGGGCGCTGATGAGAATTCAGTCATAATATGCAAAAATCATAGTGCTCAGTATGTAGTAAGTATTCAAATATGTTTGGCAGTACTTTTGTTATCATTATCTGGCATTACCATTACTCAATTAAGATGTCATGACTTTGTGAATATGATGTACTATGT
>RCUC01038969.1:0-15827 GCA_003697995.1 Taxidea taxus jeffersonii | reverse complement strand
CCCCCCCCCCCCATCCCCAGTGAGCCAAAACCAATATATCTTGCTCTTCTGACTTCTGCCTCTTCGAATGATATCTTAATTGCCATTTATACTTTATGATTCTGTAAGAACTGACAATTTTGTCAAGACAAAATTTTATATAATCCACTATTTTTTGTGACTTTTGGCATCCAACAACATAAGTATTACATGTTTATCCTTGATGAAAGTCTTAAAAGATTAAGGATGAAACCTCAAAACATACTAGCTACTGGTGACATTATGTAGGTAAGTCTGGCATTGATTTACACAGAATGGTCTTGAAATCGTTTATATCTGCCATCTATCACTTCAGGTAAAATAATTGTGGGAAAGGCACAAGCTTAGAATTGAGTAGAGAAGATTCAAAGTTCAGCTGTAGTATTTCCTTAGCTGCTCAAGGCTTAGTCTATTCTTGAAATAAAGGGATTAAAAAAGGTACAGAATATCACAAAGCATCTAGTACAGTGCTTAGCATACAGAGGGAATAAAAACATATTTGCATATAATATTTGAGATATTTCTACCCTGGGATCAATATTTTGGTTTCCATGTGATTATGCAAGTATATCTATTTGAATACAAAAATTACTAATATGATGGGTACTTGTTGAGTGCTTGGTATAATTCAGGAACTGTTTCAGATTGGGAGTACATTTGTGGGTAGAAGAGAAAACAATTACTGTAGTGGTAGAGCTTGTGTTCTAGCTGAGGGTCCGTGGAGTGAAGGAAGCAATTAAAAATAAATATATGTACATTATATGTGCATAACATGCCTGATAACTAGCATTAAATAGGCATTCTGGACAATTATTACTTATCTAATTCTCATTTTTTTCACATAGATTAAGGATTTAGCGAACACAAGGAAAAATATACAGTGCTTTACCTTGAGTTTGATTTACCTTTGAAACAACCATCTTGAAAAAATTGATTTAAAATATCTTTTGCAAGTAATTAATGCCTGCATATTAATTATTAAGAAAAAATAGACAATTCAGAGATCTCTAATAATTTTTGTTGTATTTGAATGTAATGCATTTGCTCTTGTGCACCTCGGAAGCCTGTTCAGGGTGAGAGCATCTATTTTGATGCGTGAGAAGGTCATAGTCCATGCCAAGGTGTTTGGTTAATAATGTGACCAAGATCTTTAGGTTTTGACTTAGTTTGTGTAGGACTGAGGTGACATCCTTCTTTCTGAGATGCAGTAGCTCAAGAGGGCAACAAAGAAACATTTTAAGAGATAGAATGTCAGGATCAGATTACTAAATTCATTGGGAGGTGAGCCTGGAAGAGAGGTTAGCTCATTCCTGGGTCTGGCATGGGTACAGGAGTGAAAATGAGGAGGACGTTTTCAGGCAAAGGTAATAACCTCTGTTTGGGGTACACTGAGTTTGATTTTCTTACTGAACAGGGCTAGGACCCATAAGAATGTAACTTTGACAGTCTTAAACTAGAGACGAATACAGGTGTTAAGAATGTCTTCACAGGTGTAAGTAGAAATATAGAACAGATAAAACGGTGAGGAATTCACATTTTCCATCTTTATTTCAGTTATAATGTGTCTATGAGAAATATGCAAAGAGGGGAAATAAAGGAACCTTTGCAATAAAATATTCATATTAATAAAGAATAAACACCTACTTCTTATCTAAAAGAGGTTACTACCAAGCGGAGAGAAATAGTTGTAAAGTATATTAAGTACATATAAGCCCTAAATTCTGAGACAGATTTACATAATTTAGCATAACTTGTGGGAAATGATGGTGATAAAACCACTAAACATTTGCTAAGCATTTAAAAAGCATTTTCCTTCCATTAGCATCTGTAGCTGGAAAATAACGTACTTTGGCACAAATTGTCCTTTTAAAACTCTAGTTTGGGGCTGGTAGAATTGTACTTGAGATTTTATTTGGGGTCCTTGCTTTTTTCCCCTCTCGAAAGGTATATACAACCAGAAGCTTCCACCTGATTGAAAACTCATATTCCATTAGGTACACTCATTATTTTGATTACGGCAAGGTCAGCCTTTCTGGAAATTTCATCAATCTCTTACTGCTGCACAGCATCCAATTAGGAGAGATCATGTTCTGGTCAGGAAATGAAGAGAGTCTTGTGGCAGGAGGAGAATGAAAGTATGGTGTGTTATTTGTTATTCCTGTAGGGTATTATAATTAAAAATCTTACTGTGATACAATAAAAATACCACATATTATTCCAAACCCTAATTTTGTGGTGTTGTAATAGGTAACTTTGTTTTTGTTCAAGGAATAAGTTGGTTTGTTTCTCTTTAAAATTTTAGATAATTCATGTGTCCTTTATTTTGGTTTCTGTAGTGTTTCTTCATCAAAAGATAAAATAATTTATCAAGTTTGGCTTCAAATGGGCTAGACGTGTGTAAAAATAGCATAAGTGTACTCTTGCAGGGATAAGAACACTTTGTATTAGTGATTGATCACTCAATTAAATTCTCCATGGAAAGGAAAAGTTAAGGGATCTCGTTAATTTTTTTTTTTTTACCAAAAGTGTATAAAAAATATCAGAAACTTGTGTGGAGAGAAAATTAATAGTAATGGCTTTAAAAAAAAGCACTTTGAAACCTGGAAATTATTTTAGATGTCTAGTGACACTGTTCAAAAAATACAGAATGCTTTTAAACAAAGTCAACAGCAATGAAATAAATGAAGCAAACATAAATAAAAAACACTTCTTGAAACAACTGTAGGTGATAGTTTTTCAGTGCAGACCCACCCATTAAACCATACCCAATAACGGCAAATAAAAATGATCTGGGCTCTTTAAGGAAGGTACAGAGAAAAATTATGAGAACCATGTGGCATCCAGGAAGAATTAAAAAAACAACAACAACAAACTAATGGGTAAAATTATTTTACTGTGCAAAAATTCTTCAAGGTGGCAAATGTCCTGTCAAATGGCATTGATTATAAGGGACAGTCTACTGGAATCCAGTTTTCAAAATAAATGTCCAGTGAGAATCCTAGAGTACATATATAAATGAGTCTCAGCATTTACCTCCGAAAGACTGGGAAACGGAAGATGTAAGCCAATATCATCAACTAGGAAAAAAGCTCCTACTATGTGCTGGGAAGATACAGGGCATTGGCGGCTCGGGTTCTGACACTGGTGACAGCTGGTGGGATGCATGCTATTGGACTTGTTATCCTCTTCTCCTGTGCCCTGTCCTCATCATACAATATGAGAACCACAGCAGCACACTGGCTCTTCTGCCTGAAACCCACCTCTTCCCTTCTAATGTACTCTGCCATGTCCTTGTTAGGCTAGTGTTTTATATAATCTCGTCTAGTCAAAAATGCTGCTAATGTTCTTAATTGCCAACCTAAACTCAGTCTCCTTTGTTTGACTTCTATGACTGCCTAGTTCTTAGAATGCAGCCCCATTTTATTTATTTCTTACCTAATAACACAACTTCCTTCTGCTTCTGTTGGGCAGGAATGAAGCAAAGTAAGTGAAGTGGGGCAAGTACCTTTGGAGAAAGCTAGTGGCATTGGGGTCATTTGTATAGCATGGTAAAGAAGGAAGGTAGAAGAAGGCAACGTGGGAGTGTGACCTCATCACATTTGTGAAATTTAAAATAGAATCATCCCAGGAGCAGTGTAGATAGTAGGTTGTGAGGGGAGGGTAAAATTCACTGAGGCAAAGGGTTGCAAATTGGGCATGATTAGCAGAAATCTAGGTGGGAAGTTGCCAGGACCAGTTTTGTCTAAGATGTGGTAAAATGGCCAGGGTGGGGTGGGAGGGTTGTGAGTGATTCTTAGTTTTTCCCTTTTATTTTGCATTTTCCCAATTTTCTGCAGTAAACACACATTTATTTTATTGTTTTAAGAAATGTAACTTTTTTTTTAAGATTTTATTTATTTATTCGTTAGAGAGGGAGCGAGCACAGGCAGACAGAGTGGCAGGCAGAGGCAGAGGGAGAAGCAGGCTCCCCGCCGAGCAAGGAGACCGATGTGGGACTCGATCCCAGGACGCTGGGATCATGACCTGAGCCGAAGGCAGCCGCTTAACCCACTGAGCCACCCCGGCGTCCCAAGAAATGTAACTTTTGAAGCAAAAATAAAACCCAGTTATATCCTTTGACCTCAAAATTCTAATTTACACAAAATGAACAAAAAATATAGCCAATAAAACTATTGCATAAAGCCATGCTTTTATTTTATTTATTTTTATGTATTTATTTTTAAAGCCATGCTTTTTATACAATGAGTTTGTGCATATAATGCAGACAGAGCGACAAATGGGATGCAGACAGAGGGACAGTGGAGGAGAGGAGCAAGCTGGAGCGAGATACCCACAATGTTACCATGGTCAACTCTAGTCATTGACAGCACATGATTTGAATTTTCTTTCTTACACTTTTATAATTTAGGAGTTTTAATGGTGTGTATTTCTTTTTAGTAAGGAGAACGTTAAGTTTACTTAAAGATCATGATGATGGGTATCTATCAGCAAAAGTAACCAGAAGAGGGCAGAGCACCAAGTCTAGAAAATACCCAAAGGGTCAGTTTTTGATTGTGGAACGTGCAGGAATTATACAGAGAGGAAGGGGGCTTCTGTGACAACTCCTGTTCTTGGCTGAATGGCTAGAACAGCTGGTGATGGAATCAGCAACGTGGGAGAAGGATCAGCAAACATGACAAGTGGGAGTCATAAGTGGAGAGGAGGTTGGCTGTGGGAGCAGTCCAACTCCTGAACTAGGGAAGAGAAGAGGAATTCTGCAGGACTCCCTTGGAGGGGACAGCATTCAGAGTGCTGTCTATCTACAAGGTGCTAAACATCTACAAGGAGATGTTCAGGCAAAAATGAACATCTGTTCATTGATTACTGTTACTGATAGGGAATAGGGAGAGTCTGGACATGATGTTCAGGGAGAGTCTGGAGATAATGGTCCAAAGCAATTCTCAGGAGCGTGGACGGCTTAAATGAAGCCCCCAGTACCAGAAGCTCCCAGCTGTGTCTTCCACAAGTTCCTTTATCTTATGGGACCTGTTTTCTCATCTGCAACATGGAAATGATAGTAGCACAAACCCCGCAGAGTTAGAGTAAACGTTTTGTGAATTAATATATGACAAGTACTTAGATCACGGCTTGGCAGATAGTAAATACTATATAAACGTTGGGTGGTATTTTATTTTCATTGTATTTTTATTTCCACAAAGCATGCTCTTCATGTATTAGGTTAGCACCAGTCTTGCTAAAAATTAAAATCTATTTTGCATCGTACTATAGCATTCTTTTCTGTATAGAAATATTACCAACATTAATTCCCCTCTTAGATAAATGTGATTCACATTTCATCTCTTTATGTAATTTCCTTATTGTTTTATCATTTTCCTGCCATTTTCCTATTGCTCTATTCTATAAAAAATGGATACAGCATTTTAATGATTCTAGTAAATAGAGACCATATTTTTTTTTTGTCCATGAAGCACAAGGAAAATTTTTTTCATAATATTTTATTTCTGTCATTGTACTTGAGATTAACAGCACAGCTTTTCATCTACAAAGTTTATTACAGGTTGTAAGAATGAATAGAATCCCTTTTCTGATTGGCTGAGAAAAGGAATTTAATCGTACGTAATTATCTTTCAAATCACGCGTGCATGGGTACAATAAAACTCCATCTATTAGATCACTGAACCATTTCACATGATTTTGAAAAGATTAATATTCATATAAAATTTATGTATCTCTCAGCCTATCTCCCCATGATAGACTTCTTTAAAAGAAAAACAAAATAGACCAAGAAAATGGAGCACTGGATAATGGAAGTACAAAGAAGAATTTAATGAATAATCATGGTAACACAGTCGTTTTCCTTCTAAATAAAAGGCAGGGTACGGAAGCAGAAAAATCGTTATGGGTTATAAGAGCCAGAATGTTAGAAAAGACTCCAAACATTTCTGTCTCAGTGATGTATAAACTTGTTTGTCTTCTTAAACCATGACACTTTCTCTTCAAACTGATTCTTACTCAAGGGTCTTCTTCCTGCGACAGGTAATTCCTGTGGAGGGCAGGTGAAGGGAATGGGGGATGGGAAGTTTGAGGGGTGGGAGGTGCGGGTTGGAGGGGCATGGTGGGAGCACAACTCCAGGAAGTGGCTCCTGAAGCCATTCTTCTGGGTCCCTCAACTATGGTTAGTGGTTGGCTAACATGTGCTTAATCCAAACTTTGCCTTTTAAAGGACCTTGAGAAGCAATGATGTAGCCAGGGTCATAGGGTTGCACGTGATAATACCCAGTAAAGGTGTACTGATGCATTCGGTGCACTGAAAAACAAAAACAAAAACATATGTTACATTGTAATTTTGTATACACTCCCTACCGTGGAAACTTCTTAAAGTTGCTTCTGTTTTCCCAAACTGCTTCTACGTAGTGTTCATCTTTCCACAGTAAACTTCTCTGTGCTTGGAGTTTATTTTTCAGCCTATGGGGATTTTCTTTTTCTTAGAAAAATTCTCAATTTAAAAATAAAAATGGGGGGCCGCCTGGGTGGCTCAGTTCGTTAAGTGGCTGCCTTCGGCTCAGGTCATGATCCCAGTGTCCTGGGATCGAGTCCCACATCGGGCTCTTTGCTTGGCAGGGAGCCTGCTTCTCCCTCTGCCTCTGTCTACCACTCTGTCTGCCTGTGCTCTCTCTCTCTCTCTAACAAATAAATAAATAAAATCTTTAAAAAAAAATAATAAAAATGGGACAGGTATAGTGAAAATTTAAATCTGTTTGGTTGCAGCTCTCATTCTTTAAAAAAAAAAAAAAATTCAACTTTGGAAAATCATTGCTGCTCCCCAGCATTTCCTCTCGCAGGGGAAATAAAACTCAACATTATGAAGCAAGTAAAGGTTCAGTATGAATAGTTTGGATATGGTTTACGAAACTGTCAAGCAAAAGACATCTCTCAGTCATTCAACAAAAATAAATAAACAGACACAGTGCGTGGCAAAAAGAATAACCGGCATTTTTCCAAACGCAGATTTCCACTAGAAAGAGATTAAATAAAACACTTCCCCAAAGTGTTATCAAGTATCCTTTTGGGTTTTGATCTAATAAAAATTGGGACAAAACTTGCTCTGTTAGAACTGCCACCCGCTTCAGGTCAAAGGACACCTGAATTTATAGCTAGGGGTGTCCTCTGCACTAAATCTAATGGAGGTGAGGGTCCAAGCCCATCTGACGCCAGAGGTTTTGTCCTAACCCAGAGGTGTCACAAGGATTCTACTCTACTTAAAATCAGTCCATGGCAGGAGTAAGAAAGCATCAATGTCACTGAACCACATGAGAGGCAAGGACCTTCTTGACTGAAGAATAACCTGGCATCCATCTAGAAATTTTATCGTGTTGTGTTAGAGAAGGACAGAAGATACCGAGTTTCCTCTCCCTGTGATCTTCGGTACTTTATGTTGCAGCTTACAGAGAGTAAAAGTGCTTTAACTCTTTCTTGTTTTGGATGGATAAAGAGTGAAGAATGCAGGTAAATGGAAATGAAAATTTTAAAAAACGGCAGTAATCGGCTGTAACTGGTGAGTGAACCCAGCAGGACTTGGATTGATGCAGCCCTGGATTTCACAGGTCACGTAGAGTGACTGCTGTCCGGCAATGTAATCATGAAGATTAAACAGTTAATATATTTAAAATATTTAGTAATTTAATGTAATAACTATATTCAAAATATAGTTATGAAGATCTTGGGAGGATACCGGGACCATTGCACTCATCCAAGTGTTGGCAAGTAGCTTGTCCTTTCAACTCTTTAAGACCGAAGGAAGTATGGATTCACAAAGATTGTCTCGTATAAGGAGGAAATTGTTTTGAGGATACAGATGCAGAAAGCTAGGAATCCTGACCCTGAATCAGGTTTTTATGGAGCCAGAGAGACGGGATATGTCTACATCTTAGTTCAAAGAGTAGATTCACCACATCTTCTTAGTAAGCCATGGGAGTGAACCTGTTTCCTGTTTTTATTTTGACTGATCCTACTCCACCCCAACTACCAATCTGTTTCTAGCAACGAGTCACCTCATCCTCTGGGTAACACTTTTCAGTCTTGAACATCTGCTTACTCAGGTATCTGCTGACTAAGAGAATAGGCAAGGGACAGATACATGATTGTAGAGAGGGAGAACAAAATCTAAAGTATAATTAGCAGTTAGAAACTATCCCCATGTACTATTAGCTAAGTGACTTTTTCTTTGTATCCTATTTGAACCCCTAAAGACAAGATTTCATTGGTTTATGAATAAGTAGGAAACCGTTTAAGCAGAGCTTCCATCTATTCCATCAGAACACAGCACAGGCTACTGTCCAGGATTTAAAATATATATTTTTTATTTATTAGTTAGAGCGAGCGAGCACAGGCAGACAGAGAGGCAGGCAGAGGCAGAGGGAGAAGCAGGCTCCCTGCCGAGCAAGGAGACCGATGTGGGACTCGATCCCAGGACGCCGGGATCATGACCCGAGCCGAAGGCAGCCGCTTAACCAACTGAGCCACCCAGGCGTCCCCTGTCCAGGATTTAATCACTCTGATTCAGTGCATCTGTGGATGAAAGGAGGCATGGGGTCAAGTGGTACATATCGTGGCCATGTATGCTAAAGGAACTTCCTGGAAAGGGACTGCCCACGAAGCACACATTTTCAGGTTTAGCATTGTTACGGTTTTCTTTTTCATTCATGCAGAATGGGAGAGAAATGGTTCATGAGAAGAGCGAGGCTAATGCTGGAACAAGCACATTTATTTTAACATTCTCCTTCCTTTTCCCAGTGTCCTTCAGGTTGTAGAGCTGTGCTTCTGTTGTGGTTTTCATACGCCTGCTAAGGTTCCAGTAACTAAAAAAGAGGCTGTCTGGCCATCTCTCCGGGGCTTTGCAAGAGAGATTTTCCACAGTGCTGGGTTTGGACTTGAGCTCCACAGATTCAAATCTGAGAGTTTACTCAGACTTAAGGAAGACTGTTTTCCTCATGACAGGACTCACAGGGCCCAAGTTAAAAAAGAAAAAAGGCAAGTTATCAATTTATGAGGAAAAAAAAAAAAAAACCACACTCTCAGTATCTCTAGTTTTGTGTGATGTATACAGTTTCCCCCAGGAAAAGGTAAATAGAAGATGAAATGAAAACCTGTAAATTAATTGATGGATTTGAGGTTGTAAAATGTATGTAGTTCAGATATTTTGTCTATCTACATACGGGGCTTATGGCTAGAAGTTCCTTGAGTCTTTGGGTCTGAACACCTCTTTTGGAGTGAGAATAGGAATTTCTTATACTTGTCCATTAGAATCTCTTGTTTCTAGACTTCTGCTGAACACCTCTCATCCTGTTGAGCACAATTTGCATTATTTATATTACTGTTTCAACTCAAGGCATAATCTTGTTTGACAACTATTCTATCTTCCTAATGACTCTGTATATTTATTAATTTATACATTCGAAAACTTACCTATTCGACACCGGTTATGTGACTGCAGTATGGAAGATGTTAGGGATACGAGAGAAATATGGCAAGCATTGACCTTGCCTTTGGTCCCGAGAGTTAAGTAGGGGCAGAAAGACAAGAGGGCAGTTAATTACTTTATCCCATACTGTGTAACATAATAATAAAAATATGATCAGTTTTTCTTTTTTTTTGGTCGGGGGAAGCACCTGGGTGGCTCAGTCAAGTGTCTGCCTTTGGGTCAGGTCATGGTCCCCAGGCCCTGGGAGTGAGCTCCATGTCTGGCTCCCTGCTCAGTGGGGGATCTGCTTCTCTCTTTCCCTCTGCCCCTCCCCTTTCTCATTCTCTCTCTCTCTCTCTCTCTCTCTCTGTCTCTTTCAAATAAATAAAATCTTTAAAAAAAGCAACAATAGTTAGCAACCTACTTACATCAAAAGCAACTTAAGTTTCTCACATTGTAACTAGACAATGGCTTTTCAATCCACTGGCAAGCCAGATGTCACACAGAAACTTAAAGCAATGATTTACTAAGTAAGAAAGAGAGGCCTCTTCAGAGTGCAATCCATGACTATAAGTCTGCAAAAACAGAAACTCACGCCTCACTTTATACTGAATATTGTGAAATATCAAATATATACCCACATTGAAAACCTTACCAAGTACCAAATGGTAAAGTTTTTCCTTAAGAAACTGAGCATTTTAGGGATGCCTGGGTGGCTCAGTTGGTTAAGCAGCTGCCTTCGGTTCAGGTCATGATCCCAGCGTCCTGGGATCGAGTCCCACATCGGGCTCCTTGCTCGGCAGGGAGCCTGCTTCTCCCTCTGCCTCTGCCTGCCTCTCTGTCTGCCTGTGCTCGCTCGCTCTCTCTCTAACAAATAAATAAATAAAATCTTAAAAAAAAAAAAAAAGAAACTGAGCATTTTAGCCCCTGACTTGAGAAGGATTCAGTTGTCCTTCTGCTTTTATATTCAGTGTGTCCGTGAGCAACATTGAAATTGCTTAATAATTTTATTTATTCCTCTGGGAGTTGGAGTTGTATACAATAAGTATTTGCAAACACCTGGACCCAAGTATGGCCCTCTTTCATTATGATCTGTTTATAGGGCTGAAGAATTGTAAACAGGAAGTTAAGTAAAGAAAAGATAAGGAACAGGCTGTCTCACTGAGATACAATGAAATGGCTGTAGATAGAAAGTATGTCTGGAGAGATCAGAGATATTCACCTGAAATTAATGTAACACTGTGTGTCAGCTGTAGTTCAATGGGAAAAATAATGCTAAAGAAATTAGAGATCAAGGCTATTTAAAAGAGGCAAGAAAGAATGGCTGACTATTAAGGTAGTTTCTTTTTTTTTTTTTCTTTGCTTTTTTTCTTTTAATTCAGAAACATAGGCATCGAGTACTGGAGTGAGGGACTGCCCCAGTCTTTTCCTTTACTCTCTGCTTCAGTCTCAGGGAAAGTGGAGGGAATAGAGTGAATGTTTCTACTGACTCAATATTTGTGGGAGAGATCAAGGCTATTTTTCTTTTTTTTAACTATCATCTTCCTTTTATTAGTCATTTTTTGCCCCAAGATATTTAAGTGACAACAAATGATTTTAGAACCCTTAGACTGTCCCAAGACATTTTCAGAACCACTTACAGGAATAACCACTTTCTGCGTAAGAAACTGGTTTGAGAGCCATGGTCTTATTGCTGATAGTTTTTTTTTTTTTTAAGATTTTATTTATTTATTTGTCAGAGAGCGCAGGAGTGAGCACAGGCAGACAGTGGCAGGCAGAGGCAGAGGGAGAAGCAGGCTCACCGCTGAGCAAGGAGCCGGTTGTGGGACTCGATCCCAGGACCCTGGGATCATGACCTGAGCCGAAGGCAGCTGCTTAACCAACTGAGCCACCCAGGCGTCCCTTGCTGATTGTTTTTAACAAAAGTCTTTTCTTTAAACTACTACCTAAACTCTTTAAACCAATAAATAAAAACTAAGACTAAAACCTCTTAAAAAGCAAACACCAAATTTTGTATCAACTACCCATAAAATATATTTTTTAATCAATATGATTGTAAGTTATTAATTAACTGGTCTCGTGTATATTTTAGTATGGGATTTTCTGTTTTCACCTCACAGGAAGTACTGAGTTACCTTGCTTCTGCAAGGAGTTAATAGTTTCTCGTACTTCAGGGATGAACAATTAGGTGTGAGCAAGAGATCACAATAGCATTTGAGGGCCTTCGTTTCAGTATTTTTAACAATTAAGCTGATTGTCCAAAGGGAAAATATTGAGAAAAAGAGAGGAGGACCCAAAACAAGATTTACAAAGATGCCCTTGGTTCTAAAATGTTAGCCATACACAGAGCCAGGCAGGAGGTGTGGCCATGGAAGAGGTTGCTCAGTGGCCTACTGGGATTTGATTTTGGGGCCAAAGATCTCTGTAGTCAGAGGTGATCCTGAGGGAGGGGAGTGTGGTCAAGGAAGTGACCACCCTAAATGGACAAAAAGTATCTCAGCAGTAAACTACTGACCTGTGGCCTCTCAAGGTTCACATAAGAAGGCAAAGAGAGCCACGAAAAATGAGGAATGCTGGAATTTTTGCTAATTGCAACAAATGAGTAGTTTGTCCTAATTAATCTGATTTAGAAAAATTAATGGAATCTGAAATACTTTGCGCCCTGAATGATTTGGAGCAATTCTTAAGTTACATGATCTTTATATAGGAGCTAAGGCCATCCACTTAAAAGAGACATTAAAGAGTAATCATTCTTGCAGGCCCAAGAGGTGTCTAGAATAGCATTTTCCAAACCATGCGCTAGAGAGAATTAGAGCCATGAAGTTAGGAGGTGAAATACATTTGACAAATACCAGTATTAGGGCAACCAAAAACCCTTTGGTTGCATATTAAAGACTCTGAGATAACCCATTCTAACCCATCTATCTTTAACCCAGAATTTCACAAATTTATTTGATCATAAAAATGTATTAACATTTCTGAAGAATAAACATCCTTTGAGAAACTAGATACTTAGGGAAAAATAAGGAATAACCCTACAAAGCAATAGAAATCAATTACACTTTCAAATATAAGTGACTGTCTTTGCCCAAAAAAGCAAGATTGTATATAATTGTTTTTGCTTCACATGTCGGTACACAAAAGGAAAGAAATATAAAATTTACCTCCACAGTAACATTCCCCTGGCCCTACTCTGACCTGATAAAGCCCCTAGATAATGTTGCAAAGGATCCTCCTTATGCATATGGCAAATGTATATCTTTTGCTCTTTTGCGAGAGATATTTCCAAAAAGCTATTCTTTTTTTTTTTTTTTTTTAAGAGAGGGAGAGATTGTGAGTGGGGGAATAGGGAGGAGCAGAAGGAGAGAGAGAATCTTAAGCAATTTTTTTTTTTTTTTTAAAGAGGAAGAGAGAGAGTATAGTTGTGGGAGGAGAAGGGGAGAGAGAGACTCTTAAGCAGGCTGCATTCCCAGTGCAGAGCCCTGTGTGGGGCTCAGTCTCACAACCCTGAGATCATGACCTGAGCCAAAATCAAGAGTCAGATGCTTAGTGGACTGAGCCACCCAGGTGCCCCTACAAAGCTATTCTCAACTGAGAATGCAGCATCTTTAGAAAGGAATGAAGGGTAGTTTTTAACGTGCATACTACTTAAGTCGGTTAACAGAACAGTTACACGACTAATGAGATAATTATGTCAGCACACTGTTTCACAATCATTAAAATACCTGTTTGGGGCGCCCGGGTGGCTCAGTGGGTTAAGCCTCTGCCTTTGGCTCAGGTCATGATCCCAGGGTCCTGGAACTGAGGCCCGCATCGGGCTCTCTGCTCAGTGGGGAGTCTGCTTCCCCTTCTCTCTTTGCCTGCCTCTCTGCCTACTTGTGATACCCTCTCTGTCAAATAAATAAATAAAATCTTAAAAAAAAAATACCTGTTCTAATTTGGTGTCAAAAACTTAATGTAATGTAAAGAGTGTGATGACAGAATGACATCTGCAAAAATGTCTGACAGTTGGAAAGGAGGAAACAAAGAGGAAGATTTTAAAATTACAGGATGGGAGAGGAAACCATGGAAAGTCACAAACAATTTTCTACAGTTACAAGAAAGGGTATTTGACTGGTAATGAGCAATTACTATTTTTCATTGTTGAGAAAAAAACAAGACAGTATGGTCAGAACCTAGTATAGACGGAATGTTCTTTAAGCTTTAGGAAGAAAATTGAGAGTATGAAAACGATGTAGGTAATAGTATCTCCAGGAAAACCTTTTAGATTTAGAGTAGACACCTGCTCAGAATGACTTAGATACAAAAGTCACAAAATTCTGCGTGTAGCAACAATGGTTCAGCTTAAACTAGTAATGATAGAATACAGGTATTTTTAATTCTGTTTACTAGTCTTTGGTGCCAACAGCTTTTTATTCCCCTTGATTTAATTTTTCTGTAGCATCGACTTTGTTCAAGAATCGATAATTAGGGATCCTTGATGACCCACTTTCAACTCAAAATTCTTTCTCATTTTCTGTTGATGTCTAACAATTCATGAATAAAATAGAGTCCCATTTCACAACAAAATGTCGTGATTAAAATGCCAGTAGCTTCACAAGAAGGATGTCCAGCCCTACGACCTTGGAAGAGTCACAGTCAACCTGAAGGCACAGTTTTCCTCTAGTTAAAAATGGAGATGTAGCCATGGGATAACCTCAGGAAGCTCTTAAGCATCAACATGTGGACACTAAAGCAATCTACCTATACCCATCCAACTTCCTTCCAGCCCACTTTATACCTTGTGATCTTGTTATGAACCAGATTTCAGCTTGGATTCCCCATTTTCACATCAACACTAGTAGATGGGACACTTTTTTCAGTCAAAGTTAGTGACCAGTTCATGAATGAGCCGTGTAAATGGTATCAAGCCAGCAGTGGAGACCATAACACAAACTAAATCAGGCTATATTCAAATATTTGCCAAAATGAGATGCAGCATATCTCAGGGAAACATTAATCCATCTTTTGTATAAGTTCTCTTAAGTTGGATAAATGGATATACATTTTTAAAAAACTAGGATATGAGCCTGGTGGTGGGTATTATGGAGGGCAAATATTGCATGGAGCACCGGGTGTGATGCATAAACAATGAATGCTGGAACACTGAAAAGAAATAAAATAAAATGGAAAAAAAAAGAAAAAAATAAACTAGGATATCATGTAAACTCTCATAGAAGTGTCTTTACTGGTTTGTTCTTTAATTTAATTAGATTTACAAATGGGCAGTGCAAAATACACATCAGAAAGATTTAATACAGCCTATAGAATAATAATTATGTCACCTAATGGCCTTTATATAAGGAGCTGTGTGGTATGTTATACCCAGTTTTTAACATCAAGAGCCTTGAGATGGAGAAGAATATTTTTCTAGGTTAACTCACTAAATCATTTAGACATTTTAAATAAATGCTTATTGAGTTCCTATTATGTATAATTCTTGATAGTTTTATGTTCTTTTTAATATGGAAACTATATCAACTATTGGGTCTGTGTTTTCCCTTGGCTTCCAGGAAGCTCTGTTCTAAATTTATGCTCAGAAACAGAAATTTATTTATCTAGGATATCTCCCTGACAGTGCACCTAACTCTATCTTACTTAAAGTAATTTTATCTGCATTTTATTTCCTGTTCTGTGTTATGGGCATTTAACATCATAAGCTACATTAAACCTTTAAAGGAATAAAGTGGACTGTAAGTCACGAATGAATAAAAGCTGGGTATAATATAGAAAAATTAGTTAACTTGAAATAGAGGCTTAATGAGTCATTTTTCAGGGAAGAACTCTCCCTCTAATGAGAAATATTACTCATTAGCATGGTCATCAATTAATAATTCATTAATAATGCCTTATATTTGTATATGTTAAAATATGTATACTACCTCATTATCTCATAATAACCTTGGGACACAGGCAAAGCAGATATTTTTTCTTGAATTAAGGATGAAAAAAGTGAAATTCATTTAATGCCATATACAGCATGTCCCTAATATTTGAGGTTTTAAAACTTATATTTGCTATTCACATATGATTTGACTGTGAAGTGAATGTTGTGAGGTAAAGCATTTAAATATGTACATAGACTTTAAAATCTTAATGCTGTATCTTTAGTTCACCAAAATGAAGTGTGTTTGAGGAAGCAAAACTTTCATGCTGGCTTGTTCTCTTGTGGAAATAATAATTTATTTTGATAAGGATTAAATTATTCTACTTAGGCTGTCACATATAAATGAGCTCTATTTATCTAGACAGCAGTAATTACTGTGTTCAGGAAAACACACACACACACACACACACACACACACACACA